>JARGXW010000570.1:0-89686 GCA_029204085.1 Mycena sp. CBHHK59/15
TTTCCCTTTGAGATGGCGTTAACAAGGGGACTGAGCCCACAGGAGCAAGTGGGGACGCTGCCACCTTTCGCAACAACACCGAGAGCTGGTCGATCATCGATGATATTCTTTCAGGAGCGAAAAGAAGAGAGTTGTATAAGATCCGGAGGGAAATCCGTGGAGCCAATGAGGCTCGAGTGGATGCCGGCGGTCTCGTCACGAAGACGGTGAGGTCGGACGTCAAGCTCGTAGAGCGGATGAAGTTCTCTTTGGGCTCATCCGTCTCGTCGAAGAAACGAAAACGAAAGAGCGGCGCTGCCATGGATCCGTCTTTGTGGTTTATTCAGCTCCTTTCGTTATAATTTCAAATGGAAGTGCATCCGCCTCTGCGTCTTTCTCGATTTGTTGGACGCGTCGAACAACGGCCCAGAAAGGGTCTGTAGGGTCCATAGAGAGACGCAGGACCAGTGGGTCCCGAGCAGTGGGAGATGACGATCCAATCACGAGATCGGTGTCGCCAGTATACCGATGCAATAGAACAGTGAATGCTGCTAGAAGCAGGTGAAAGGCGGATGGCCGTTCCGTCTGAAGTTGGCCATCTTCATCTCCATTTTCCTCACTGTTCTCGTCATACAACGCGAGCTTGAGGAGAGCGAGAGATGTCTGATCAGAGAGCTCGGCTAAGTGTGCTGCCTCAACCAGTTTGTTCGCGCCAGATGGTCTTGGGTAATCGGTCGGTAGAGCGATTGAAGGGAGATTTTGCAATCTGTCCACCACTCTAGCAAGGCGTGAGTCGCCCATCTTCGGTGGCAGAGAAAAGGTCAGATTTTGGGTTTCAGGGTCGGGTTTGGTCTTTGGCCGATTTTCGGCCGACATATCCCAATCACGTGCGTAAATGTCTGGCAAGGGTCCGGGCCGGCTCTAAGACGCCTCGGTCACCTGACGAACGCGTCTTTGGATCTCCGTTGGCTGACTGTACGAGGCACGCGCATGGCTCACTGGTTCTCGGCTTGTAAATTCCATTTCCCAGCACGAGCCCGATTTCCCCTCTAAAGCGCATAAGAACACAATGGGCAAGACCATGATGGATCCAGGAGTGGATTCTAACAAGATCAGTAAGTACACCATGACTGACAAGTCGAGAGCCTGAGAGGCATCGAACACAGTTCTAAGTTGACCAAACAGGAGTGGATAATCTAGATCGATGGCTTAACTACGACCTTGAGTGCGGTCTTGCTCTCCAGTTTATCTAGCGCCTTCTGATAATCTTTCACAGAGAAAGTGTCTGTGACCTTGTTATAGAAAGTGGTAAACTTGAGAGACGAACAGACAAAGAACGCTGAAGTCACATACCATTCCCGTTACACGGACTTTCCCGCTGTCCAGGTAGGCCACTGCGCGGGGAAAGCAAAACGTTTGAGCAAAGGATCCGACTATCTATGGTTTTTGTTAGGTCTCAGATGAAGGTATATGTGATCGCAACCAGTATACCCTTATCTCATCTCCAAAAATCTTCGAGGGCGGCCAATGTACAAGCGCGTCATTGGCATACACACCATATACCATCAGTGTGCCCCCTCTCCTCACATAGTTGATGCTTTCGTTTGCAACCTTCTCAGAGCCCGTCGCTTCCACCTTGAAAACAAAAGCTGAAGATCATTAAGAAACCTAAAGCAGAAAATCTCACGACGGCATCGAACCCATAGGGATAATCTTTCTTCAGCTTGGCCCACTGCGCGTCAGGCGCGTCCCGATCAATCTCTACATACTCATCCCCCGCATCGAGTTTTCTGGCAATTTCGATCTTGACACCTTTGTTGGCAGCGATGACTACCTTTGAAGCTCCGTTCAATTTCAGGATTTGGGAGAGGATCAGACCTGTTAACAATTCGAGCGACAAGACAGCATTGGCTCCGAGAGTAACATACCTGTCGGTCCGGCACCTAAGATAAGAACCTCCGCACCAACTGGAAGGCTGAGCTTGTCTGCGCCGTGCACAGCACATGCGGCAGGTTCAATCAATGTTGCTTCTTCGTCCGTGAGGTTGAATATCTTATATACCTTCTTGCTCGCTCTACCTCGCAAGTAAATGAATGTTGGAACAAGAGCAGTGGGTGAATACGTGCACGGCAACATAATCAGCGAATCCGCCAGCCATAGTGACGCCGAGGCTTTCAAAGTTCTCGCAAAGAAGGCTTTGTCCTAGACGGCAATAGAAACAGTTCTCGCACTTTGGAGAGCTCAGTAGACATTTCGAGATGAAAATCCCTTCAGCACCGTCACGCCAGGATCTGCAACACATCTGTCCCCTACAGAAAATCCCGTCACAGACTTGCCGATTTTTGAGATCGTTCCGACGACTTCGTGACCGGGGATGAGCTGTAGGAAAGACCTTACTAGTCGGGATGCACCAAGAAGGCCAAAACTCACGGGGAACTTTGCAATGAACTCGCCTAGAAATTTTTAAAAACTCTCAGAGGATGTGCGACATGGGGGAGAATAATGGCTTAACCTTTCGCGATATGACTGGAAAAGTGTCATCGAAGCTGCCAGTTCGTTCTGAAAGTCGCTTATGTTGCACACCTGTCCGTACCGCATATACCACAGCAGGATACTGCATAAGACGTCAGAAAAAAAAGGAACGTAGATCTCGTTTACGAACCCTTGATTTGGACCTGATCGTCCGCTATGTCCGCGATTGGAGCTGAGGTGAGAACCTCAAAATTCTCAACCTAACAGCGCTATCATATCAGGAGCTTGTGGATATGGATGCAACGACCCGAATTACGCCGCGATAATAGATTGCGTTCATCGGTGTTACTTTGAATGTCTTGTCTTGCGCGGATAAGAGTTGGTAAGAGATAAGTAAAGAGGAAGCAGCTTGAAGCGCCTTAGAGCAGCCCGGGCCGATATGGGCCGAATGCCGCCTTCCCTGCCGGGCATTGATTGGCGAAGTCGACGTTTCTCAGACTCTTTGTATTAGACGATTTTCCCATGACCTCCAGTGAAGACGAGGTGCTGAGTGAGCTGCTCATTGCGCAGCTGATCGAGGAAGACCTGCGCCTGCTGGGGTCGGCCAAGGAAGCCGAACGGTTGCAGCTGGACCAAGCCCTTGCAGTCTCAGCCCGTGCCAAAGGTCGCGTTCCGAAATTCTCTGGATCGGTGGCGGCGTCGGAAATAAAGGACGATGAGGACATAGCTCTGGAAATCTACGCTGGGGACGCCCGAGTTAGCAGTGATGCAGCGTACGCTCAGCGCGTGCAAGCGTCAAATGTAGCGGATTTGCAGTACGCCCAGAAAGTCGCTGCCGCAGAAAAGTGTGTATTCTCGGATTAATAACCTACTAGAATTGATTCGCATTTTCCCCAAGGAAAATAATGCTCGACGCAGAATTTGCGAGACGACTCCAAGCAATCGATGATGAAGGGATGGATACCGACAAAGTTGAAGACGCGGAAAGGTATACGAAGTTCACCACTAGACTCCGATTGAAAGAACTTTATGTAGTTTACTTGGCCGCGACGTGATCGACAGCATCATGGTAGGAGTTGGAGTTATAACCAGTTTTGAGTCTCGTGTTGACACATTTACATTAGGTCTCGGGTTTGAACGAAAAGGGTAAAGGGAAACTTAGAGTCAAGTCCGAATTCATCAAGGTCGAGGACTTTAGTGAGAAAAAAGGCAAAGGTAAGGAAAAGTGTCGTGAAACCGACGGGGAGGTCAACCCTCATAGCAATAAGCGCTTACGCCTGAACTTAGGTGCGCCGTGCTGTAGGACAAGGATTGTTCATTCTCTGAAAATCCGGTATGCAGAAGATGTCAAGATTAAGAAAGAAGATATGGATGGGATCATGGAGGCGTCCTACCCTGAATGTGGCATTTGCATGGACGCTTTCCAACCAACACATTCACCTTACCCCGCATCCCTCTCCGCCAACTCATCCAATCGTCTACCGTTTGGGCTCCGCCTTCCCTGCCCTCAGCAACACGCATACTGCGTTCACTGTCTCACCAGTTACATCGAGAGTAAACTTGATCCGGAAGGCAAAGGCGGAAACTCCGGCATTATAGTGTTTCCCATCCGATGCCCCGAGTGTCCAATGACGGATTTCATTGACGGGATCCCCGATGACGTTGCAGAACGCATCCTCGGCAAAGAAAGGATGGTGTTATGGGTCTGCTTCAGTGTTCAATTTTCTCTTTCCCTGGCTTGACTGACGTCGTCCCAGGATCATCAAAAACTACTCAATTCCATTCCGCATTTCTACTGTCCCAACCCCAAATGCTCAGCAGTCGTGCAGGCGCCAGAGGACACGAACGACCCCCAAGCCGTGTGCCCGTCTTGTCAACTGCTCATGTGTGCCGCGTGCCGCGTTAAATGGCACGATGGTAAGTGATCGGATATCACGTCTCGTTTTCCGCTCACTTCTACTTCCCAGATATCTCTTGCGAAGAATACCAAGTTGGATATCCTCCCCTCTACCCTTTATTCTACTTACGGAACACTTAGGCTTTGCCGCCGGACGAGAGATCTCCCGAGGATCGCCTTTTACTTGAGCTAGCTAAGGTAACCGTAACCACATCGACAGCCATCCTCCTTTCGAACTGACACTGCGTCAGGCCAAGAAATGGCGTCGCTGCCCAAGTTGCTCCGTAAGTGTATCTTTGTCTCCGTAGCAAGACGTTGACCGGGTGCGATGGCTTCTAGTCACTCGTTGAACTCATATCAGGTTGCAACCACATGACCTGCAGATGCGGGACCCACTTTTGCTTCAAGTGCGGATGTCAGCGCATTACGTTTTCACTCTCAGTAATCGGCCGCTAAAATCACTCCGCAGCTCTGGCGACCACGAAGGGACAGTGTCAACGAGATCCCCCGTGTCAGCTTTGGGACGAAGAAATGTTGTTGGAAGAACGAGAACGAGAAAGAGAGCGAGCGGCGAATCTTGCGCATCCCGGGCCTGCTTATCACCTGGCACCCGTTTATCACCCGGCACCCGCACCTCCTGCATACAATAATTTCCAACTCGCTGCCGCCCCCGCCCCCCCCAGGCGCACTTCGCTTGACTGGATGGATGATCCCGGTGAGTGTCAATCAAGCACATTTCCCCACACAATAAAATCGAACATTTGTGTTCTAGATGTGGTCTGCAGTCGGCATTGGTTCACGACAGACATGATCCGAAATCTTGTCTGTGGATATTGCGATGTGAAGCTCAACTCGCTCGCCGACCTGCGCTTCCATCTTTTGCATGTGCGGCGCCACCCGGTATACTCGTGCTGCGGGCGGTTCTTCAAGCGAGTTCAAGACTTTGAGCGACACCTGGATACGTATCCTGCTAGGTTCTACGGAGAACACGTACATCAGATGAGGAGTGATTGAACTTATTGCAGATATCTTGCCGAGAAATGTACCGTAATTACCCTCGGCAATTTTTTTCTTTCGCAGGGAATGCATTTCTCAACTCGAGACTCTCGAGCTTGGCAGCATGAACGGTGGATCGCCAAATCAGGGACAGAAAGGTACTATCTGAAAGGTGCCGATCCATTATCATCGACTCTCCGATTTATACCACCGGTGAGGATCTTGATCATGTCCAATGGCTTCCCGGCAGGGGAAAAGGTTGTATCAACAATATCCTGGGACAAATCAGCAAAATCCGGGAACAGAAAGAAGTACACACTCGGATGTTGTATTTTGTCTTAAGGTTATTGTCCAGGGACTCGAGATACCGTGTAGCAGCCATGTTGCTGCCAATCTGTACAAATTGAATCCCGACCTGTGTGAGGAGGGCACGTTTCGCGTCCAGCTCCCTGGCCGCATTTACAATGACAAGTTCCGGTTCAGTTTCAGCTCGGTCCGCTTCAGATATATGTCAGTACAGAAAATAAAGGCAAGCGAAGACCTGACTCGGAGCGCCGTCAGTGATAATGATATAATTTACACGCTTCAATGTCGGATTGCTTTCCAAGGCGGAGAGATATGACTTGAGAAGGCTCTGCAGCTTTCGTCCTATAGGGGTGGAATTCGTAGGAGTGGCCTTGTTGAAGACGTCGTCAACCTCCTGGGCAGTCTGAGAGTTCAGGATAGAGCTAAGTCGTAGTCTGTTAGTACAGCTAAACCAGTCCTCACTTTGACTCGTGTTGCAAACACAGGAGAATTCAGGAAGTGAATTTCGAGCCCATCAGTATCATACTCGGAGGCCACAGCAGCTAGGTCTTGGAGGGCCTTGCCTGCCTGAAGATCGATCGATTGGTATCCAAGTTGAACATGCATACAAACATCCAACCTACCTGCTTCCAGAGCTCCCCCTTCATCGAGCGCGAGTCGTCAACTATCAAGACTGTTTGAAAGTTACGTAGGAGCTCAAGGGCGGACTCCGTAATGCCCGACGATCGCGAAGAACGTGACGGCTTCGACCCCATTCCTTGCTAGGAGTTGCGCAACTGGGGGCACCAGACAGCGGCCGGCGTTGGCGTTGTTCGTTGTAGTTTTAAGTCGTCTTGAAGCCCCAGGGCAGTGATTGTGGAACCCACATATCGGTGTGTACCTCGTGCTGCGCCGCGAGCCTTTGGGCGTCGGGCTTGGTCAGCCAGATTGACAGGCACCGGGCCACAGAAGATATGTGGTTACAGAAGCTTGCGGAGGCCGAAGGCAAAAAGGCAAAAGCATCGTTGCTGTGTATGAGTTGTACCGTGCTGTGCCAACATCACACAGCCCGACTTCATTACAACTTGTCGACAGCCACACGCTGGAAATTTCGAAACTTGTTGAGGACTCGTGAGGCGCAACTTTTGCTCGACATAGGTTGACGTTGGGCCCAGTATCATGCATGGATACCACCAGCTAATCGGATATCACATATGTACTACTACTATGTGCTCTGCGGTGTTCCGAGCAAGCTTCCGAGACTCAAAATTTCAAGTTCCCAGCCGGCCGACTGAGTCATTGAAGGGTCGTCGTTACTCGTAAAGGATTGATACAGTGGTAATAGATAAATAAATACCCAACGCTACACATTATAGATACAGTTAGATATGCCGCAAGGAAAGGAGGCAGGTAGTAGTCCGACGTCGCAAACAACACACACCAACCAACGAAGGCCGCACTAGAGCCAATCATTGGACTGGATGATACACACCTAGGTCATCGCGGTCGGATAGCCAGGCGGGCACTCCGACTCATGACGCTGCCCACTTTTGGTTCCCGCTTCCACGGACGGCCGCAGGCCGTTGGATTGGCACTGGCTGCGCCCCAGATGTAGTGTTAAACGACGTCGAGGCGGGCGGCCGCATGCGCCCAGGCTCGAAGGGAGGTGCGCGGCTTGACAGCGTGGATGTATTGTTGCCGCTCGCGACAGCGGGAGCGGGGGTGGGGGAGGAGTTTAGAGACGATGACGAGTCGGACGTGGAGGTAGATTTCAGCGAAGAATGCCGTTGCGGCAGCGCCTGCGCTAAAAGCACGGGGCTGCGCGGGGCGCGGGAAGATGAAGAGCGCTGGTGCTGTGGGTTCGACGGCTGCTGATGTCGCGGAGGCGCCGTCCAATGCGGACCCGACGAAGAGGCGTTCTGTCCTGGACGCTGGATAGGAACAGGCGACGGACGGTTTACAGCACCAGGAGCCTGCTGTCGAGTCCACTGCATGGAGTTATACCCGGCGAGCTCTTGCTCATCTAAGCCATCAGGGGGATCCTCGGCGTAAGCATAACCTAAGGGATCCGCCTCGACTCGCTCGATCTCCAACTCAATTTCGCGCAGCTGCTCCTCTAGATCAGGGATGGTGCCCAACTCCAGTTTCTCCCGCTTTCCAGCGAGCCTCTCCATCTTGTTGTTCAGTCCAGTCAGTTCGCCCTTCATCATGTCAAGCTTCTTCCGCTCCCTCTCTGCCTCGCGCTCCTTGTCTTTCCGAGCACGGTCGGCATCCTCCTTGATCTTGAGGTACGCGCCTTCCTTCTCCGCCCGTTGCTGTCGCAGCGACGGCAGCTCCGTCTCGACATTCTGGACCAATTCCTCCATCTCCCGAGTCGAGATCTGCGCCCGCTTCGCAGCCTCCTGCAAGGCCAGTACTTTCTGCCGCGCACGATGTTCCGCGGCAGTATGCTTCTCCGACGCACGCTTGAGGATCTCGATCTCGGATCGCAGGGCTGCGTCGGCCTTTTGGGCGTCTCGGCGCGCCGCTTTTAGGGAAACAGAAAGGGACTCGCGTTCGGAGGTGATCAGCGTCAGAGTGTGCTGTAGTTGATTGAGCCGATCCTCGAGCGTGAGCTGGGGGTGGGGATTAGTGACTGGAGGTGTGACAGCCATAGTTCGGCTGGGGGAGGTCGATGGGGTGGGCAGTGGAGCCTCAGGAGCCTCGAACATTGTCGTGTCGGGTTCAACGAGGCTCGTTGTATTCGTCAGCTCGAGATCTATAAGGACTGAACGTTAATTATAGGATCGCGAGAATCTAAGCCCGTAAATGTACCATCAGTAATGACCTGTCTGCGGATATTGTTGCTTTGCCCGCCTTGTACCAGCCCGAGATCGATGTCGTATTGCCGGCCAGGCATTAGACTGTATATGATTATGACTGCCTCGTCCGCTTTGTCGTCGATGCGGATGTACACTCCCTTCCATGTGGTGGAGTTCACATTCACAGAAAGTCCTTTTGCGAGCACCTCTGAAATGACGGACGTTTTCTTTTGCTCTGCAGAGCCAGAGTCATCTGTTTCGTCATCTCCGTCGTCCTCTTCGTTGTCGTCGTCGGCAGCGAGCCCAAGAGATGCCAAGAAGGGCTCTGCCTCAGCGCCAAGATCGGTAAAAGTCGAGGACAGAATAAATGTCACGGAGACCGATGTAATTTCCCGGACAGATAGAGACAGCGGCGGCCTTCCTGGTCGTATCGTGTGCCATTCAGAGAGGCCTAAGGTGTCCGTGAATGTACCATCCGGAGACATGGTTGAGAGAGCCTTGAGAGAATCGTTGTATGCGCGTGTGCTCTAAAACCAATTGGTTGTGTGCTCGTGTGGTCTAAAGCCTTCTGGATATAACCATATCAATGTTTCAGGAGGTAAGGTTAGGGTTAGCCATGCGACCGTCGAAAAAAAACATCATGGTCTGATCAGAAGGGCCAGAACAAACAGTAAAAGATTACGGTGATGCACAGGCCAAAGCCCATACACGCTGGGGACAGGCTCGCGGACAGGGTCGCCGTGCTACGGAGAATGCCCCCAACCCGCAAGCCTTTGTGTGAGATGGCTTGCGTCACTAGGGCACTCAGGTAAGTATGAGCGATATAAAGGATCGTCGAGCGTTACATAGGCCCCCATCTGCCCCCATACGACGTACAGACCACGATTCATAGCCGCCGTTGACTATGGAAACAAACGTGTGGTCCGTGCGAGCAGTGATCTAGTCTCTGTTGACAGACTCCCTCGCTCGTTTCTCGTTCTAGCAGTGATCTGCAGCAGTGATGGACAATAAAATTAAGCAAAGCCTACAGCAATATGAAAGTGGACATATGGGCAAGCACTGGCTACGGCGAGGACAATACGCAAACTAGATGTACATCAAAACCGACTATTGGGGTACAGACGGCGCTCACCTAAGTAGTACATTTAACGGCTTAAGTTGGAGGAGGTGGCGGAGCAGGATCAGCGGGGGGTGGAGGTGGTGCATCGCCTCCTGTAGTCGCGGCCGTATAAGCGGCGGGATCGTATCCTTGCGAGGCATAATATTGTGCATATTGCTGCTCCTGACTCGCTTGCCATTCCTTGAATTCAGGCGAATTAACGTCATAGCCGTACGCAGCCCTGGAACATCGTAAACATGAGGCAGCTACTTGGGAGGAAAGACTAACCAATATGCGGAGTAGGCGGCGATGTCAGTTGCGGGAGGAGGACCCGCGGCAGCCGCATCTGGTGGGGCTCCACCTGGTGGCGGAGGCGGGGGAGCGTCAGAAGGCGCAGGCGGAGCATAACCCTGAATCATAAGGGATTGGCAAAGGTCATACAAAAGAAAACGCAACGACATACGCCGTAGGCGCTGTAGGCCGCGTGCTGTTGCTGGGCGTAATGCAGCTCCATCTGCACCTGTGTGACAACGACCTTGACTTTGGCGTGTTCTTGCCGCACGACGACGAGTAGATCATCCGTCAAAGCTTTTGCCCGGGCAACCTGACCCTCTTCCGGACCACTGTGCGAGCCATTGAGAATCGGGAAAAGATGGACATCCAGGTGCGTACGTTATGTGGATGTACAGAGGTGTCGGTTCTTCTTGGTTCGTCTATATCTCGGTATAAGGACAGACTGGGAAAGAAGATGGCAAGTACCTCCTGGTCGATGAATCCGGAGCCGATGCCCTTGATTTGTACTCGGGTTTGTGTTTCTGATTGGATATACTTGACGAAGGAGCCCTGGAAAATCCATCAGCATCCGGAAAAGAGCATCTTGAAATACGCACAGATGGGCCCACAACCTTTGCCCTGACGTTAAAGTTTCGAATGGACTCGAGACCGACAGGCAGTTTCTCCTCGGGCCATTTTCGCTATAAAAGCTCGCGTTCAAGACCAAAACAAAGAGAGGTGCAAGAGCAGGACTTGCCTTAGGCCGATCCCCGGACTTGTCAACGAGCGAGCCCATATCGATGGCGATTAATTCGTGAACCTTGTCGATGGCAGCTTGCATCGTCTCCTTCGTGTGAGCGGAGACATGCAGATACAGCGCCGGATCCTTCTCTGTAGCACGACTGCGGTCCGGATACCATACACCCTTCGTGCTGACGGCCGCGCCCGTCTCTTCGAGTATCTGAGACAGCCTGAGTCGCCGCTCAAGCAACAACAAAAAGAACCGACCTGCTCCTGCGTGGACCCCTTGGTTAGAAGATATCTGTTGCGCTGGTCATTGATGTCGATATCAAAGGTGAACTCTCCGTCGTAGATGTCTCTCGGTAGGCCCATTGCAGGAGGAAAACTTCCACCTGTAAACTGGGCGGCGATTTTTGCCGCTATGGCCGCCGCTGTGGCCGCAGCATCGGTCGCGGATCTGCTTTCCTCAGTTTTAGCGACTTTGGAAGGTGCCTCGTCGGGTGCCGCCTGGTCCCATTTTCGTTTGGAAGACATTGGGACTTTGAAAGGAAGAAGAGATGAAGCTTCAATGAAGACTTATGCAGTCCAGTTTCCATTTTAGGTGCCTCGCCTTTCTCCCACGGAGTTCTACGGTTCACCTATCAATAGTATCGTTGACCTGCCGTCCACGGAAACAGGAGACCACACGATCTTCGCTCCATCTCTCTGTTGTAAACTCCCGTGCTGAAGTGATACCATATTGCCCCGATTTTTTTCTGACGAAGTTTACTATAGTATAGTCGTCTATCGTAGTATGGCTCCAAGTTGTTGCGGCATGCGCAGTGCAACTGCCGCTGCGACAACTTCGTATCATGACACTTGTTAACGGCACGCTAATATGCATCAGATACTCGGAACACACGCTACACGATTCGTATCCCTCAATACTTAGTGCGGCCCCTTGAGCCTAGTGTCTCGATAGACGTTGACTGGAGTGATGGTCAATATTCTCGCTGCGGGCCGTACAGTCGATGCCATGGATATCACAACACAGCCGACAAGAAGACGCTGACGGAGGGAGTCAGGAAATGAATCATAACACACGTGAACTGGCGCCTACAAGTACCTAAGTAGTATAAGATGGAAGCATGAATCAAGCGCGTGTTTCTTCCCTCTCCCACCCCCGTACCATGCTTCCCCTCCTGGGAAAACGTGTTATTATCTCCGAAGGACTGGAAGGCCAAGATGACCAGTTTGAGACCCTCATGTCTCTCTGGGCCGAGCTGCAGCCCTGCTCATATGATGCCGCATCGCAGTCCAATATTGACCTGATTTCGTACGCTAATGCAGCATTTTTCTTTGGAGTTGTGACGGTTAAGAAGACTCCGGATTCCACGGTCGACCAAGGACCTGTCGTGACAGAGGGGATTGACATTGACGCTCAGCACGAATCGCAGAGTGTAGCTGCCAGCGCAAAATGGGGGGAGTTGCCTAGTGCAGATAACAAGGAGAATGCTCCGACTGTGAGTTATCTTACTGATGTGAATCGAATCTTGCAGTCGTACTGACTGGATGCGGTTTGTAGGATTATCAAAAACGAAAATGGGGTCCTTTGTTTCCACTGGACGTAAAGGAACGGAATGCGAACAAAAGTCCTGAGGACCCAATACTAGAGGATCTCGTGGGTTTCAACGTACGTCGATTCATCTCGTTGCACCCTGACCACTAACTTTCTCGTTCAGAAAACTCCGATAAGTGAATGGCCAGTTTCCGAAAGGCCTGCTAGCGACGAAGCCGACGTCTGGAACTGGGGTGCACAGGTGTCTAGCTGGGATTGGGATTCCGATTCCTCGGTGTCGGATCCGTTCACTACAAATAGTACCATTCCATCGGACATCCCGCCTTTCATGTCTCAATTGCCAGGGACGTATCCACAGCCACACTCTCCAGATTGGTCGGCTCCCATATCGCTGCCGAGCGCCCAGATCAACACCGAAATTCGCGACCAAATCGTGGAGTCCATCGAGGACTGGCGCGACAAAAGGGTTATAGGTCTCATCTACCTCACACCCACCCCCTTCGCCCTTTCTCCGTCGGATCAAATTGCTGAACTGAATCTCGGGATCATTATAAAGGCAGAGCACCGGGCGAAGGGATATGCCCGAGAGGCCATCCGCCTTGTTGTCAAACACGCGATGGAGGTCAAGCACTGTCATCGCATTCAAGCTTCGCTTATACAATCGCCATCGAAAGATCGTATCATGTCTCTGCTCACTCAAATGTATGTGTCCATTCTAATTTCTATTATGACAGTGATCTGACTGCGTCCACAGGCGCTTCGGCCACGAAGGCACGAAACGGCGATCTTTCTTCAACCCCCTCGCGGCCGAATGGCAAGATGTGACTACTCTTGCGATCCTCGATACTGACTGGGCGTTTCGCACATTCTACAAATCCGCCCCGAAGTCGCTGTGGGACGAGATGTTTTTGCGCCACGCACGGGAGCGGGACGAGCTTCTGCGCTGGGAGGATACCCAGAATAGGTTGAAGCGCACGAGCAGCATGGAGACCATTCGCGCCGTCCCTGCTGATACTGATTCCAACGATTCCGATACAGCCTCGACCTCATCAGGGGTATCTTCGTCTTCCTCGTCAGAGAACAAGGGTAAAAAGAGACTACTGTCGTCTGACCAACAAGCCTATCGTGACGCATATCATGATGAGGGCTCTGGATCAGACGCAGACAGCGACATTGCCGCTGTTCTATTTAAACGCAGGCGTGCACCGAAAGCGGGGAGTCCGTTGTTGCGTGCATTTAGCCCCGCTCTCAGTGACAGTTCGGTGGAGAGCGTCCCCCATTCTGTACTGAGTACTGCTGGGTATGCTCACTCTGCCAGTGGGTCGGAATGGGACATGTTAGAATCATCTTCGTCGTCCGACGCTGGGAGCTTCAGTGATAACGAGCTGGAGTAGGTTGTGGCACATAGCCTTGTGATTTGACCAGAAGACTTGTCAAGGTCTGCTCGTAGCTTCACACGTACGTACTCTAGCAAACGAATATGTAGTGTATTTAGTTGGCGCCAAATATGAGTGTATTTGGAGTTTCGTAAGTGTCAGTGAAATTCCAACAGCTGAGCGACTCGTGATATTCGAAAAAGCGTCATAGACTATCCCGGGCACGACAGAAATGATGGAACATCCTACATAACCAAGAGATACTAGCTAGCCTGCCCCAAGTCTAGGAGTAAGCGAAGTTATTTAAAACGGGAGTGACAATACTAGGCCAATACTAGGCGAAATGATGTAATGCGGAGCCATTCACAAAGAGAAAGGGACGACCCGACTCTTCAGAGTTTGATTTGGTGCATCGGAAACGAGCGGGGGATACTATATCTGACTAGGAAGCTGGGCACACAAGGAAGCTGGGCACTTGCCAAATATCAGGATCACTAGTATCGGATGGTGAGGATTTGGACTTGTGGGAGGTAGTACGACCCCTGAGGACCACCCATGTCAAATTTTGAGGCCGAATGATGCGTTGTTCGAAACCTGTGTTTGGTTTGATGGCGGGCCGGATGGTGAGAAGATCATTTCCTTAACGCTGAGCGGCCATCTCACCTGTTTCTCGACCAATCCTTGGCCAATTCACCAGTTCTTTGGCTCGTTCTGATTGCCGAATGTATTGCACTAGTATCCCACATCAAGTGCTTCCAAAAAGTGCTCTTTCCTTGCTCAACCTTCATGAATAAACATTATCTGCCTTCAAGTATCCCACCGCCGCGACGTGTATATCAAACAGCCCTTTGACCCTACGGGTCTAGACCTTCACCTGATTCATTATGATGTATAAAGCTTCAATATCGAACGTATACCGCTATTATATCTGTCTGATACTTCTCTCAACGTTGACCATGCACCGAATCACCCCATTTTCACTAGTAACAATGTCTAAATGCCGGGTTCTCGACAGTTCGACTCAGGAGTGGAACGAAGGGCCCGGATATGTTGATCGACTTATTATGAAGCTCTCCTAAGCTTATTTTGGGCAATTACACCCTCTCACTGTTGCGCTGCAGTCATTTGATCGGCAGTTTGGATCCTGTTGCATGTGCCTGGCATGGGGAGCACTCAACTGTACCATTTGTCTAGGTCCAACATACCTTTTTACCATCACAAATATTGTAGTTGGATCCCTTGAACATCATAGAGCAGCATAATGGCATTAAATGAGCCGATAACAATGGATTTGCGTGGGTGCCCAGCTTCCCCATAATTGCCCGTTCAGGAGTTTCGCGCAAACTAAATTCACTGCGGTTTCAAATCTTCCCCAAATGCGCCCCAAATAGGCTCAACCTGTTCTCAGAATGTGCGCCTACCATCTGGGACTTTCGGATATTCACAAAAATCCTGGAGGGAGTTGTGAACAGGTCAAAAGCGCTAAGCTGCCCAGGTTCCCAGCGCCATATAGTACGTGAGAGAGAGCTAGATTTTTTTCAAAAAAAGTAGATGGTGCAGGAGCATAAACAAACGAGATCTCTTGACTGCCTTCTCAAAGGTGCGGCTTGGCTGGTAAAAGCATGAGCTACATGCAAGTCAGTACGATCTTACCAAATCGACTATAGCACACGCACCTGCTTAAAGGTCTCCAAGCACTGGAAGACTACTCGTCTATTGGCTAGAGGTACAATTCCATCCGACACTTAACTGTGCAAACGAGGCACAGGAGGGACCAGTTTGCTGACGACAGTTGTATTCAGGGGATACTGTGCTCCGGCGAGGGTGCGGTCCCTCAGAGACAAGGATCTTGTAAAATGCAGGTCCAGTGCCAGACATGACAATGCCCGCGAACACCTGGTTAGGCACCGTGGCCAATCCAAGATCCCTGCGACGAATGTTGTTCTCATAGAAGGCCGCAATAGCCTCTGCAATGAGCTGAGGTTCCGCCTCTGCTGAAGAGTTGTAGCGCTGCTGGACCAGCAAAATAAAATCGTCTTCGTCCATGACCACCAGGTCGGGTTTGTCATCAAATCTCCGACCGCACATAGGAAGCCAATCTCGCGGCGCTGGTGTACTACGCATCCGGGCTCGTCATAGTCCAACATTCGTGAGAGAAAGACGCCAAAATCACCGACGGCGCTTTCTATTGACAGACCTGACGGAAAACAGCGAGTGGAGTCCTCCATATATCTAAAAAAGAGTCGAGTGTCCTTTTATATCGATGCGGGAGGACGTGTAACATTGCTTAGCAGGATGGCGTCCGTTGTTGGATCGGGTAGTAAAGCAACTCCAAAGAACGAAATCGGGGTCAAGGGTTCGATGCTGATGTTCAGAGCATGTGGCTCGTTGAATGTCCAGTCATTACTAGCCTTGGCGGAGAGTATGATATGAGCCATTATGAGAGCAGAGAGTGGTGGTCGGTAAGTGTGCCAGAAATCAGTGATTGAGAAAATTTGGAGAGTCCAACGATCACGTGTGAACCATAGAATTGAATGAAGGATTTGGTGGCCTATGCATATTTGGGAGCTAAAAAGCAACTCGAGACATGTTTTGCCGTTTTCCTCTGTCTTTAATAGAACTAACTTTTTAGTGCCATTTTATGTCCCGGAATTGAATGTCG
The DNA here is from genome assembly GCA_029204085.1 of Mycena sp. CBHHK59/15. Classification (NCBI taxonomy): domain Eukaryota; kingdom Fungi; phylum Basidiomycota; class Agaricomycetes; order Agaricales; family Mycenaceae; genus Mycena; species Mycena sp. CBHHK59/15. Next base: position 16,140 of record JARGXW010000570.1, read on the forward strand.
ACAGAACATCAACTCTTTATTGCCAAAACTGAGTCAAACCTCTCTTCATTTTTGGCATCTTTGTGAGATAGTAACAGACCTATTTTTTTGTTCAAAAAATCTGGTTGGACAAAGGTGTCCTTGGTGAAAAATGGTAAAAATGATACCGAGTTCAGTCCTAAGAAGATTGTTGAAAAGAGTACAATTGTGATTCAAGTTCTGCTGTGAAAAAGAAGAAGTCCTCCAAGCATTTTCCGACAGGAAAGATGGTTGAGAAAAACACACCCTTTCTAACGGGACAGTAAAAATAGGGCTAAACGGTACAACATGTTTCAACCTGCTGTTCCACCCCCAAACATGCATGGTCCACCGCAGTGTCATTAATTCATTTGTTGAAGATTTTGTCAATTCAGCGAAGTATCTAGAATAAGAAACGACTACACACTTTATAATTACTTACTTTATTATTCTGGATATTTTCTGAATATGTAAGACATTTCCGAATCTCTTCTGTCAAATCAACCGGAATACTCGGACAAGCTAGAGTTTTTTCAAACCGCCTCCAGTTATCGTATGATATTCGGGGCTCTACTAGAGTCAGAGCATATGCTTCTTTTGAACGGAGCGTTCACGGTCATTCCACCTCAAAGTAACTGCCCTGATATTCGGTCTTATCCAACTCGTCGCGAATTCGATCTCAAGGAACTCGCAGGCCGCACTGTGTCTGCCACTGCAACCTCTGTACCGAGCGGGTTTTGATTAATGTACCTTGCTTGGAGCTACGGCAGCTTCAACCACACAGACGGTTCAACCTGGCAAGACTCGATGAAATCACTGAGAGGGTTTCGATAGTAATGTATACAAAGGAGCAGTTGAGGCTCGCTTTAAGACTACATGTGGACGTTCAGTCATCGTCACTGGCACATAGTTCCACAACACTCATGTCACCGAACTCCCATAGTTTCGCGAATTTCAGACCCGCCTCCTCGCCAAGCTGCACGTACTCATCGAGAGTACGCTCCTGGCTATTGACCAACGCCATCAAACTTAAATCGAGGTTGTACTGGCGGATCCTTCCCGCCCCATAGTTAGACAGCAAAGGCGCAGGCGCTTGCTTGAACCGCTTGTCAACATCAGCTTGGTCATTACTACCAGCTGTTTGCAGTATATATTCATCTGGCATTCGAGTTGAATAAAGCCGCAGAAATGAACGACAGTAACTCACGAATAAGGACACGACTGCCCGGCTTCATGGATTTGCGAACGCCTTTCAGAATGGTGACACATTCGGTGTGAGGCCACGCGTGTAATATATTTTTCATCTAGGGATGTCGATGAATTACTAAGCCATCCGATGCATGAGGTGGACTCACATAATAGACATCGCACCCTTCAATCGGCGATTCGGTGAAGAAGTCGATTGCCTTGAATTCTATTCTGTTCTCCTCCAATGCATCTGGGCACTGTGCGGGCCATATTTTGTCCCGCGCCTGCATCATACGATCCGGGAGATCTTGGAGCTTGAGCTGCAAGTTAGGATATGCCCGAGCCAAATGCATGGTCATCAGGCCCACGCCTCCACCCAAATCACAGACGCTTGCGTCAGACTTCAAGTCTTTCCATGGATATCCTGAGATGAGCAGAAAAATCGTCGAAAAGGCACAGGAGACCGAGATAATAAGGTACCGGTTATCACTGAGTCCGCTTCAACAGCAGCGCCCCACCCGAGCATAGCCACACCGAAGCGGTCTCCATAGGCGCGCATCTCCGGAGTCTAAGATTCATTCGGTGAGGAATGAATTTGATCGACTGAGGAAAACACACCTCCTCCCAGAAATCGAACATTGGTTTGGATTGTTTGGTGTACCGGTTCCACGCAGAGTGTTCTGGCACAAAAGAATGCCCCCAGTCGTCATCCGCCAAGATTTCAGCCAGCTTAATGCCTGCATGCATCGCATCCTCAGTCCTGGAATAGATGAGTATAAATTGGATAGCCCATTGGTTGAACATGACTCACATATGAAGACCGAAACTGTGTAGAGGGTTAGCAGCAAGAATTTGAACGCTGAGGCGATTATTCGCAAATGTGTCTCGTTCAACTAGAAGGGTTTCGGTTTTTTCGACAGAAAATTTGTACAATGTCCACCTTCGCGGAAACAATGTTGCGCTGAGAGTAAGCGTAATATTCTTGCGAGCTTCGAGGGCTCGACTCCGCACTGTTGACTAATTTCCGTGACGTGCATTCCAGACGGCTTCTTTTGGAGAATATCAGGAATCCTAAAAGCGAGCGCTACATGGAGGCAGCTTGGTTCGAGTGCCTAGAGTCACCCCGGTTCAGAAATGAACGGCGCTGGTGGAAACTGCTGGATGAATTACCCTCATCACTCTCTAATTGTAAACCATTCAGCTTGGATGACTCGAGAGGCATAAAAAGAATGTTTCATTACATTTGTAATTGTATGGTTTGGGCGTGCGAGAGTTGCACATAGCTGAGTGCAAGCACCCTCAAGAACTTGGACTGCTTCCTTCATTTCCGGCGAAGATATTCGCTCGTCCAAAGGGTGCTGGCTGGTGTCGTCAAGAGAAGGCACATGACCTTGCCCTTTCTTGTACTCTGTTTCAAGAGTTCGAGCGGCCTGATTGATCAGGGCCAAAAGGGGAGAAACTTGGTCGAGGATGGCCATCTGCAAGCAGTAAACGTGAGGTAGTCACATCGTTTAGGACCACCTTTTATACGGGTAGCGTTGTCTGCATCAGCTAAGCTCTATGGGTCTCCGAGGCATAGACTGGTGACTAGTCGGATGCGGGTCAGACTAGTCGGATGAGGGTCAGACTAGTCGGATGAGGGTCAGACCTAACACGGCTGACACGCAACTGTCATTTGCGATTTGTTCTGCAACTGTCATTGGTACTGTCACTTGCGGTGTCATTTGTTGAACACCGGTACCGATGCTTTGGCGACCCGGCAGACCCGGCTGAGTGATGGCCCCGAGACTTGGCTAGAACTTGAAGAACAAGTATTTCTCGGCCACTCCTGAGCTGCTTTCCCTCGGAGCAAGTGCATTTTCAAGCTGTACGCTCTCACTATTTCATCATCCAAGAATTCTGAGGAGTTCCATGCACGTACAAATGAGATACCGTGCTAAGTCCATCAGCCCATGGAATATTTAAATTGTTGATTTTTGCTCAAAATGCTGCACAACTCATGATCAAGCTTGACAGTGCGGATTTTTGCCGTGCCTCCACGGTTTAAAGTCGGCTTATTGGCCTGTGAAGATAAAAATAATTGACCGACAACTACAATGGAAAGGGCCAAGCGTAACAATTTAAATTTCAATAGATTTCACGGCCATCACTCAGCTGGGTGTGCCGGGTCGGCGAGGCATCGGCACCGGCGTTTAACAAATGACACAGTACCAATGACAGTTGCATGTCCGCAAGTAAAACTAATTTATCACCTGATCCTAGACTCGGATCACCAATATCATATCCCTCACGTCGTTAGGTATGGATTTGGCCTTGGGTTCGCATCGCTTACCTCTAAGCGCGATGCGAAGAAAACTTCGTCCGCGAAAATCTCTTGTTGGTCTGAATCCTCCGCGAAAATCTCTTGTAGCTCTGAATCACAATGGTAACGTCAATTCATGATGGCAGAGCATACACCGGACCGACTTGCTCCAAATGGCTGGAGTATTCCAACTGCCTACGTTGAAGATAGTACTATAGACTAACGGCATGCATTCTAATCAGAATGGTTATGGCTATAACTTACCCGACACGAATTCCGTTCCGGTTGGGAAGAACGTTGATACCAAAGTGTGGTATAGTAGACAGATTGTCTGCTCGTATCAAGGCCACTTATGAAAGAGCTTCAGACGTGCACCAGTGCGACGCGACTCCTTGTGTTCGCTGATGTGTCCGTGTTGAACAGCCTGGGATAATCTCCGTGCAGGAGAAAGCCCAACCATACAGAGGTAAAACCGAAAGACCCCTATACAAGCTCTAGGACCCGACAGCGCGCATGGGGATGCATATGCTATACCGAACGGTCGGAACTGTGGACTAACCTGAACAACCAAGCCTTGTCGAATGGAGCCGAAAGACTTTACAGTCGTTTGCATGTCAAACTGATGTGTGACCGACCGTCACCTCGGTCAACGCCGTTGCTGTCCAGCTTACGCCAAATCTCCGTCTATCAACGATTTACTTTACCCACTCATCTGCTTGAGTCTTGAGGACATTGTTTCGATGTTTTATCGGCCGGCCGTCTATCTGGTACCACTTGGAACGCGTACTTTCGGCAACTCGCGGTCACACATCAACAAGAACAAACATGTTTCTCGCAGAAATTGATTGCAGTTTGACGTGCAAACGACTGTAGGGCTGTTCACCGTGCCCGTCACGGGCACGGCCGTCGTTTTGACGGGAGTGCGACGGGCAAACCCGTCCCGTCTCCGTCCCGTCAGGCGGAGGGGAAATTTTCCTACGGGACGGCCGTCACGGACAACGGGACGGTGTCAGCACTTTCACAGTAGGAAACTGAGTGTTTTATAGTGAAAATCTGTGGCCATTCATCCGAGTAACATGTGGTTTGGGTAAGTTGAAGATCTGGAGTTAATCCCCTTCTAAAACCCACCTTCGAAGGCATTGCCGAGAAGTCCGGCACTACATTCCGAGTGCGACAAACTGCCTTCGTGCGGTTCGGGTGTGTCCTTGTTTTGGGGCAAATCTGAAGAGCCAATCTGGAACAAAAAAAAATTGAACATTACCAAACATTCGGTTAAGTAATCCTCATTTGGGAAGTGGGAACAGGTCGTGGGTGAAGTAGACCACTAGAAACCACTGTACCAAACTAACATAAGAGCAACAGAACCAATTAACAACAGAAGATGGTCCTAATTTGCGAGATTTACCTGCTTGCCGCCGAGAAAACCCGTCGCCCGTCGACGGCCGTTGTTTCGATGGCCGTCAGCCTGGAAAACCGTCCTGTTGCCGTCCCATAGAAAAGTTTCCAAACTCCCCGACGGAACGGGTCGGCTGCCCGTCGCACGGGACCCGTAGAACTGTCGCGACGGGCACGGCGAACAGCCCTACCGAAAGTTACAGGGACATTACTTGACTAGGTAGCTCATCGGAGTTACTCATGCCAGAGTAAGAGCCTTGGTGGGACACTATGCTGCATAGGAAAAGTCAAGAAACGTGGCGGACAGTCAGTCGTGAGATTTGCATGAGATACTTAGATCATTTGCAATAGATGATCAATGATTTGCGGCTAGTACAGACGTACCTCGCATGTTGTACTGTAGCGTTTCGACCAAAGGTTCAGGTGACGGGTGACAGAGGCCCGTGAATGAACAATTTTGGTCCAGGTGACGGTGACGGCACAATTTTCGGACCCAAATAGGCCTAAAAACAAGAAGATTTTCAGTCCGGCAATTTCCGGATTGCCTTTTATGGTAATTTATCGTGATCGCCGAGGAATGAACAACTAACCCAGTGAACAATTGAGGTGACGGGTGAACCTTTGATCGAAACGCTACAGTAGTCTGTTGATTGGGGGAGCGCAGCGACACCATTTGATTGGCCCCTGGCATATGCGGTTGTCCATTTTGGCGGATTTTGGCCGTTTCTGCACGTCAACTTTCTCTCCGGATGTGTATGCACTGTGATCCGATAGCTTGTTTTGGAGCTAAAACCGTCAGCACCATGGATCGGACATTCTTCCGCGAGAGGCATCTTTTTGTCGCACTTTGGTGGTGAATAGGATGTTTGGCCAACTTTTTTTACCCAGGCGGCCTATGACACTATGCTGGGGCCGCAATTTCATGAAATTTGTGCCCTGAGCGTGATCGGACATCAGGCCAACAACCACCCGTGTTCTGTCTCCACCTTGGATCGGACTTAGAGATTTTTTTTTGTTCATTCGTCCGCATTGTGATTGGACATGGAGGCCATTTTCAGGCCGAAAAGCGTCCGCATCAGGATCTATTGTGAAAATGAGGTTATATAAGTGGCGCAGTGGTGAACTGCAAGACTCTAGACCGTTTGAGAGTGGGTAAGATGAAAGAGGAATGAATTAATTTTTGGGCCTCAAGAGCCCTCATATATACTACAGAGCAATCTATCTAGTACCTTCTACTAACTACTTGTCCATGTACTGACTCAGCTGCTTAGTGAGCGAGTGAGTAAGGCGTCGAGGAGATACTTCTCCTCAAATCCCCTTCGCCTCCCCCACTATGACATCACGTGGCCACTTTCTAACCATTCCTAACACATGCAAACATTACATTATGACACACTGGCACTCTGGGCGATGAGCGGCGACATTGGTCAGCATTTGTCCACTTTAGGCAACGTCATAGTGGGGGGAGGCGTGGGCCAAATAGGAGGTGGGTGCTTTAATTGGCCGGTGACACAATGTGTGATGGGTGATGGTTATCGTCACTGTGGTTGCCGGACTGGGACCTGCACCCAAAATACCATTGTTGTGCGCAGGCAGGCTTGCGCATGGGCACCAGGGATACGGCCAGCAGCGCGGGGTGCACGTGGGGGACATGTCGGGGATTCGGCAAGGAGTGTCACAGTCAAGACCTGAGCGTCCACTCTCGGTATGAAGAGAGGGATTGGGTAGTGCTCGTGGTTGATCTCGAAAAATGATGGAATAAAAGGTTAACTACAACAGCGTAATAGCTACTCTACTTATACTGTCTAGGGAACCGTGTGAGCTAATCTATATATACTACAACTACCCTTAACCGCATGTTCTCAGTGTCCTTGCTTCATCCTCATGTCCTGATGTCATCTCTGACATCATCATGATGTCATCCCTTGGGTCGGGCCGGTCTTAGTCATAGCCTCTTTGTCATCCAGCGCTTAGATCTCGGGCGCTTAGATAGGCGTTGGAACGATAGATCTTATCTAATCGTGACAAGGAGTTTGCGCAGCTCCTTTAAATTCGCAGCATTATTAATATTTAATTTATTAAAAGGTGGTGTGGATTCAGGGGGGCGCGCGGCGCGCGAGGATAGAGACGTGGCATATGGTAAACCGGGCAAGGCGGTCCAGGACGGGCTGGGGGGTGTCATAGGCGGCCAGGGCATCGGGCAGAGAGAGGAGGAGGCGGGCGATGGTGGTGGCTGACATGATGTCAATGACTGTCACCGCGGTTGCTGGACCGGGACACACCCAATTTAAAAATACCACTGTCTGTGCCTCGTGCTTGTGTCGTGCTCCAATCGTGCTCTCTACTCTCTACTATGCCTCCATCCCAAGAAACTAAACCATGTCAAACCTGTGGCAAAAGCTTCAAGTTACAGGGAATTGCTCGTCATGAAGCATCATGCAAAGCAAAGGCAGAAAATACAGAAGCTGATCGTGCATTTGCTGCAAAATTGAAAGCACAAAGATGTATGAGAGTTTTGTTGGCCCCTCTGGTGCAATGCTAATTTGTGGTATTTATTAGATGATGCTGCCTATGCTCAACTTACCCAACCTAAAGCAAGAAGTAATCCTCTCATTCAGTTCTTTTTATTATCAAACTTATATTGATACATTAACAGGAAATGCTACTGCATCATCGTCGCGGGCACAGAGTGTTCGGATACCTGTTAGAGATAGCATCCATTCATGTAAACACTGATTTCATCTGATTCATTCAACAATCATTATTAATTTGCAATTGTTCAGCATCAGATTCTCTCGAGCATTTTGATTCTGTTGATCCCAGCTCCAGATTCAGAGATAACAGGGAAGATGAAGAAGATGAAGATTCTGCTTCTGAAGAATCTCCAACACCAGAGATAAAGCATGTATTTCATCCCCACAGTCAATGTCCAACAATCTTCCAATCGTTCCCTGACTATTTGGCTACCAATGTATCTCAGGAACGTGTAATCCCTAGAGATGAAGCACCATGGAAGCCTTTCCAAACCAGACTGGATTTTGAAGTCACAGAATTCTGCGAGCTGGCCATGTTGAATACAGAGATGACAGAAATCTTGATTGCCCTTATTCAACGTTGTGGACACAATATCAAGAACTTCACACTCACCAGTCATGCTGAGCTTAATAAACTCTGGGCGCTAGCCTCTCACAAATGCACTGAGGTAAGCTTGTTGAAGGTATAATTGAGTACTACACTGAATGGAATATTTTAGTTTGTGGAGGACAGCATCACTGTTCAGTACAAAGGTGAAAACCAAACATTCAAGACATACAGCCGCCCACTTTGGGATTGGGTTCTCAGTCTTGTTCAAGACCCTCAGCTTTCTTCTTGTTTTGTTTGGGATGCTGAAAAGGCTTACAAATTCAATGGCGACACCTATGTGCGATTCTACCATGAGCCCTGGACTGCAGATGCATTCTGGGCTGCACAAGTTGGTGATACAATATTTCCCACAGAATTAACACTAATATTCTTCTAGTCAGCCTTACCAAATCCCCTTCGCCTCCCCCACTATGACATCACGTGGCCACTTTCCCAGCATGTGTTAGTCATCGCAATGTCATTGTTGACACTGAGTTCCGAGTTCAGTGCAGGTTCGTCATCCATTCAAGTCATTTTCTTAGTTTCATTCACTGAAAAAAAGAGAATGTGTATTTACAGATCTATTTCAATTATTTCCTTTGTGAATTTTAAGCTACAAAGAGCCTTAAAAGGTCAGGTTGACAATGGACATGTTCTCCTTTTGCAGAGACAATTTACACATCTGCCACATCAATTTCAAGGTAAATTTGCTGTCATTTTCTGCTCAGTAGTCTTCTCTGCTCAGTAGCCTTACATCTGCATCTAGTAGAGTACAGCAACATTGATGCTACAATAAAACCTTCAGATATATATTAGTGCCAGCTGATTTCTGTGGTGGGAGAGGAGAAAACAAAGGTGAAACAGCATCCTACACAGACGCTAAGCGGAAAGGGGAAAACAAAATAAAGGATGGGGTAGAAGAAAAAGTAAAACAACAGAGAAACACACCTGGTTTGAACCCAGGCACCACACAATAATTAGGTAATTCATATTCATAGCCACATAACCATTAGAGCATTCTAACCATTCCTAACACATGCAAACATTACATTATGACACACTGGCACTCTGGGCAATGAGCGGTGACATTGGTCAGCATTTGTCCACTTTAGGCAGCGTCATAGTGGGGGGAGGCGTGGGCCAAATCTTCTCCTCCGACCTTCCTGGAACATTCCGGAAGTTGCCAGATTGTCACGTGTTGGTGTACAGCCACGGACGTGTTCACAACAGGATCGGACATACAACCGTATATGCTGGGGGCCTCATAATCTCGGCTCCAGATGTTTGTGATCCCCCCCCACTTTTTGGCCGAGCTGGAAGCATTCAAAAAATGACATCGTTTGGTGCTACCTAGCCCAGTGTTCATCCTAAAGCCCTTTAACAGCATGGCAAGCAGAATTGGTGTCCTGAGACATGCACAAGGGGTTCTTTGTCATCGTCGGTCAAGATATGTAATACAGGCACGTGATATTTTAAGGCCTTCAAAAGGGGAGGCACATGGCCAAAAATCTTGAAGGCCTATAGGAAGGCCTTCAAAAAGCTTCAAGACTTTAAGGGCTTAAACCTTTGGGCGAACACTGACCTAGCCTTCAATTGACCTCCACGCATCCGAAAAAAATATGTGATATATTATTATGACTCTTATACTCAAGATAGAATACTTTGTGAAATGGTTTGTGGACACTGGGACATGCACAAAAAGATTTTGACCTAAGCGTGACATTGAGGTGTGACTCGATGGGGGGTGTTCCTATACAAAATGCCCCAGACATTCTGGTGTGACCTCTGCACAACTTTTTTCAAACTCCAACACAGATCACACCAAACAGCTGGGTTACCGAGACAGCACCCAAACATCTGGTGCAGTTCGCTTGGAAACCATGTGATCAGTGATGTTTGTCACAGTTGTCATGACATGAACTCAGAGCTCATTTTGAGGAATGCCCCCACAAAGTGGTCTCTTACATTGGGGTTGGGCACCTGCCGATTGAAAAGCGTGCAGTTTGCACTTGTTTACACTTTGATCACACTTGGTTTTGGTCTTTGTTTCATCTTGAAACGGGCCCAATTGGATCCACAACTCAGCAAAAATTAAGCCGGCACAACTAATTTTCTAAGGATTAGTATTTAAACAAAACCTTCAGAGGGATTTTCGAAATATTGGGAACTGAAGATATGGTGATCAATCTTGGTAGCGATCCACTCATTCCGAGGGCAATAATGTAGCTCCGTGAAATTCCTCTGAACGTTTTGTTTGTTTGCTTGTTATATCCATCTTGAAAAGATAAGATATGGTGATCAGTGTTCGCCCGAAGGGTGAAGGCCTTAAATCTCGAAGGCCTTCGGAAGGCCTTCATGAAGGCCTTCAGGATTTTCAGCCAACCATCGGGCCCTTCTGAAGGCCTTCATAGTAGCACGTGCCGATTATGTAATCTCCCATTTTCTATTTTTGCCATCGCGTCCCAGCCGTTGCGTCCTCGCCCCATGTCCAACTCTTTGTGGCAGTACTTTCACAAGGGAGAGAAGCAGAATGGGACCCATTTCAAGACCTTCTGCAAGGCTTGTGTCAAACACCAAATGGAAAGGAGGACAAAGGTGAGTCAAGCTTTCCGACGTGAACTGGTTCATAATATTTTCCGCATCAGATCAAAGCGCAGATCCGGTCTGAACATCAAAAACAAGGCATTTACAAACTGCGCGAGGGGCGGAAAAACCACCAGTCTACAGCGGCACTGCTAAGTGTTCCATGCTACCGTGATCTTCTTGATGACCAGCACGACGAAGATCCCAGTGAACGCGGCCGCGCTCTTGTGTCGAGTCGTGAAGGCTGGAGGACTCAATTGGCGAAATGGGTTGGCAAGGCTAAAGAAGCAGAGCTCGCAGAACAAGACTCGGACACAGAGAACGACGCCACCGACACAATTACCCCGCGTTTGCCAACTCGACTCACCAGTTGGAAGCCGATGACGCTCCAAACCCTGTTTGGAGGGGCCGAGAAGCCTCGTAGGCGCAAACCGTCAGCGCGGGTGGTGGAAGAAGAAGAGAGGTTAATGGAAGACTTGGCAGATGCATTGGAGGACGAGGAACTCGACGCTGGCGCGATCGAGATAAATTCCGACGATGAGTTTCGTCCTTAACTTATTTAATCGGTCCGAATATATCAGTGCCAGGGGCCGTGGGAAAATCAATGAAGGCCTTCGGCCGGCCTTCAACCGAAGGCCTTCACCCTTCCGAAGGCCTTCAGGATCCTGAGAGCCGAATTTGAAGGCCTTCGGGCGAACACTGATGGTGATTGCATCGGTGCCTGAAACGTGGGCACCGCCCCGAGACGGGGATCATTCGTGTTACTCTGTGACATGTAACACGATCGAATCGGCTCAGCTTCGACGTGTCGCGCTCGTACTTCACCTACTTCCACGCTCTACTACGACAAATGGGCAAGAAAAGATCACCAAAACAACTAGCTGCTCTCTCTGGTGCCCGTACCATCCGATCAGGCCTCTCCAAAGAGAAAAGCATCCAAAATATACGCACACCACCTCGCTCATTGACGCGCGCACAGTTCTATGCTTCGTCCCTCAAGGAACGAATAAACGAACAAAACACGGAAATAATATCTCTAGAATCCTCAAACACGCAGCTACAGTCTCACAATATGCTTTTACAAGGCCAACTTGATGACTCCGCAACACTAATCCACTCGTTAGAAGATGAAAATGCTGTGTCTCTTCGGGAGCTCTCCAACATTAAGATCGACTTGCAGGACGCGTACCAGCAGATATATGATCAATCGTCTATCATCAAGCAGAAGAACCAGCGAATAAACTGTCTTGTGCGCGACAAATCCGTGTTAGCGGCAAAATTGGCTTGTCTAAAGCAAGAAGTATTGCAAGCGGTTCTGCGCGCGGAGGCTGCGGAGAAAGTTTCTGCATCTGAGTCCCTTCGCATCGAGGGCCTTCTTCAAACTATAGGTCGCCTGCAAGGAACTGTCAAGTCACATCGAGAACGCAATAAGGAAGTCTACAAAACCTTGCGCGCCACCAAGATGCGTGAGAAGCGTGCCAAAACCGACCTCGAAAAGGCCAGGAAAGGGGTTCACACGAAGTCCAAGTGGTCTGGGATGAATCGCAGGGCCTATGACTCCCAATATCGCTCCCTTGCACTCGCTTTTACCCGTGCTGGCTGCGCGCAAGCCCGCCTCGGCCCGCTGCTTTCTCGAGTCGGAAAGGTCTTTGGAATCAAAATAAAATGCACGATGAGCCGTCGAACCGTTGGACGAGTGGTCACTGAAGCTGGTATCAAGGTTCGGATTCAGCTTGGGCATGAACTCGCACGCGCCAAAGGTGGTTGCTTCTCTCCTGCCCAATTCAGGATGGTCTCTTATGCTGGTCGAATTTTCAAGCCATCTGTCTCAGCAGCGATGGAACCAGTAACCGTAACATCAAATGTGAAGCACGCCACCTCACATACGAAGCTCCCACATACACATCGGATCCAAACGAGCCCCAAACTGCGTTCCGAACATGTCTGGTTGAGGTGGATTATGCTCTCGATCACACCGCGCAAACTCAGTACGAGGGCTGGGATATCACCAATCATAAGATCGTCGATGCTTACATCAACAGCCCGCTCGGATGCCGCGACTCGCTTGAAGGCCATGCCTACGAACTCAATGATATGTGGCGAAAAATGGTGGTGTACAATTCCGATCATGCGTCTGATGTGCGTGCAGCTGCACGCAAATGTACCGAGCGGAAGCGTTTAGTGGTGGAATGTGATCTTGGCAAGCAGGAGATTGAAACCATGAGCGTCGCCGAGATTGAGGATGCACTGTGGGAGGTTGTCCAGGAGATGTGCGATGATCCTGCTGGTCTTGATCTGAGGTACCACCAACCACAATTCTACAACTCTTCAGAACTGATGCTTTGTAGCTCCATTCCAGATGACCTTCGTACTGAAGCTCTACAAGCACTCGCTGCTCATCTTGGTTCCAAGGCCTTCGAAGAACTCCCCGAAGCTCGCCAAAACATTTTGACCCGTACAGTTATCGCCGGTTGTTGCGCACACAAAGACCACAACTGCACCAAAGCCGGAGTTGCCGGGATGAGTGCTGCCTGGGAGCTTCTAGGTCTGACGCCACCCATTCTTCTCGCAAACAAGGATAATGCGGCAACAATTGCTCTGGGCGAGGATGCGGACTCAGAAGCGGTCGAACGAGCATTGAAGGCGAGCCAGCGCGGCGCATACAAACTGGTCTCGATCTGCGGCAATCTATTCCGTCACAAAGACGACAAGAAAGGCCACCAAGATCTTCATCGCCACTTCTTTGCCAAGGTCAAGTTCGATGTAACTGGTGAAAATTCCACGGTAAAATTCCCCGACACCTCCAATACTCGCTATGGAACTCATCTTGCTGGCGCTGCGGAGCTCATTTCATATCATTCTGGGTACCGCCACTTTCTCTCAATCATTTGCGACTCAAAACAGACGCCCGGTCTCAACCATTCAGAGCAGAATGCACTAAACGGGATCGAGGACGACGCGATGATGACAGAGTGCGGTGTGATGACTCTGTACAAGAACACCGTTCCCGATGGATACCTCGAGGAGTCTCGCAAGGCCAGCATAAACCATATTGACCTTGCACCGCTCCACCGCAGAGTAATTGCTCACATTGAGAAATTAATAGAAAACCCCAATCTCCTTCTCGATCCGACAACACCTTGCGAGGAAGCGACGGTGGATGGCAAGCCTTTTCGGGATCAATTTGCGGTTGACTCGGTCCACTTCATGGCTGCTCGGCTCCCTCATCTGGAGAAAATTCTGGTGGCTTTCCTGAAGGCGACACTTCCGGCCTGGAAACGATTCTCTCAGGAGTTCGAAGCTGGCGGTATCATTGATTCGCTAACGCCTTCAGAAAAGCTCCTTATTTTTATCCCCGCCACAAACGACGCGAATGAGGGTGTTCTCGGAGGCTGGCGCGTACATTCACGAACTCGCTCCGCCAGCACCATCAACCACTTCAGTGCTCAGACGGCATATCACCGCAATGACACGGAGGCATTTGCAAATGCAAAACTCGACACAGAGGAAGATGCACTGTACGTTATGCGGCTTGCTCGCGTCGAGGATGCTAGCGGTGCCATGCGGAAATTTCGGGATGATCTGTTGGCGTTCAAGCAACAGGCTGCCGAGGAATCGCGTCAGAAGCAGAAGGACAAGGATGATGCAGCGGCAGCTAGGATCACGGAGCTGATGGCCGTCTCCCTCATCACAGATCCCGAACAGCTCACCAAACTCAAGAAGGATTTACTTCGCCGGCAGCTCGATGTACGCCGGGAGCTTTTGAAGGAGGATGTTATTCCCAAGACAAAGCTCAAGGATATGAAGAATAAACCCGATATGCTTAAAGCAATCATAGCATCAGACGAACGGTATGTTCACCTGTATCCACCCGCAAATTTTACAGATCTTGATCCGATGATTGGGGTAGTCGATTACAAGCGCTGTCTACGACCGAAAATGCAAGTGATACCCAGTCCCAATGACACCAAGTGTTCGATTGATACCCCACAGATTCATAATTACTTACTGTACACTCAATATAAAGGTTTTCCCGGATTTTTTTTGAAGGTTCTTGCATCGATGAATCAAAATAAAAAATGACATGATGAAACGGCTCCGAAATTCACTTGGGTTGATGGAAAAAATCTAATCTCCATCAGGGACGTAGGTTGTTATATAGAGAAAATCTTTCTCTCCGAAAGTTGGCTGAGAATGAAGTGGTTGGGGGGGGCAGAGGAAAAGATAAAAAAACTGGTGATTTCTGTGAAACAGCGAGAGCAAACAGGGACAAATAGCACGCTTTTGATCGGCAGGTGCCCAACCCCACTTACATTTTGTGAAAGTGTGACTAGATCACATGGTTCCTATACAAACTGCACCAGATGTTGTGTTCCCCCATCAAATTTCATCAGAAATCTGCTTTGGATTATTCCGAGTGGTCTGGCAGACCGCCACTGCTCTGCCCACGAGTGCCAGTGAGCAACTGCCCTATAACATCAGGAACAAGACTAGGGGCCTCATTAGGGGAGCACAGCGACACCATTTGATCAAGGGGGTCCCAAAAGCAGATGGCTGTGCAAAACATGGGTTTGCCAGTATTTGTTTGATGGTCATGCCATGGGAACATGTCCATCAGCACCAATGGCCCAACAACGGCCCAAGCTCAACAAAGCTACACTGAGTCCTAGGGAAAGAATATGTATGGTAGGAGTATGTAAATATTGAGTACATTTATATCCACTGTTTAAGCATACACCCATGCCTTACATTGGATATCCAGGAAAGGTTTGCTGCAAGTCCGGATAGGGCCCGCTGAGTTTGAATTTGATCAAACTCATGGAACATTTGACACTTCGAATTCCTCACCAAAAGGTATCCAGGCCGGTCTAGCCGGCACCAGAGGCAGGTCGGTAGGTCTGGCATCAGGTTGGAAAAAAAATGGGTACCCTCAGAACTTGGGTTGAAATCAGTCCCAAGACTACATGGAACCTTTGGATGGCTCTTTAAATGCATGTCCAAGGCTTAACCAAGTTTCCAAGGTGTTCTTTGGGCAACCTACTACCTCTTGGCTATAAGTAAGTCACTCGGTTTTAAGAGCCCGACTCAACAAGGGAACATCAGAGTAAATTAAATTAAATTTTCATTCAGGTGAATTACTCTGGTATCAACTCTGTAAAATATTGATTGACATACTGAAAAGATCACTGGCCATCAATAACTTGAATGTAACTGCATAATATGCAAGTTGCTTATTTGCATAGAGTAAGAGAAAAATACAGGCAGCTAATTGGCTATGTAATAATTAATTTCAGGGTGTTAGGCTACTCTTTGGCGAGGTTTTTTGGCCAGAAGGAATGATAACAGCCAAACCAGGACCAAAATACAGGGGCCATGGCAAATTCCAAACATCTGCTTGTGAAATATTACCTGATTTGAAGATCACATGGTAGGTAGGCTGGGTTGAAATAAATAAAAACAGCCCCTGTTATTTGATTGGCAGAATGGAACACCCTTGCTTCCCTCAGCTCCTTCTTGCCTTTTCCAAATTACAGGACTGTTAAATGGTCTTGTCGTTGTTTTTCTGCTCTGAGGATCTTTTCCTTTCTGCTATCTGAATAGAACAAGCCTAAGCAATGTGGTTTACCAGAATGTGATGTCCACCTGCATGGCCTTAGTTTGCTGCTGCCAAAAAAAGCAATTTATTGCTGGACCTCTCTCACAAAGTTGTCCAGTTGCTTATGTAAGTTTTAACTACGTCAAAATTGCCACTTCCACCTGCCTAGCAGCAAAGGGGTAACAAAGGGCATCAATAAGCAAATTCCTGGCACTGCCTTGTGGTGATTTCTTCTTTGTGGTATAGCTTTCCAAGCTTAATTTCCTTGAGTTGTTTGAAATGACCAAAGGTCACCAAGTCAATGCAAATGCTGGCAGCAGACCACAAGCATAGGGCTGAACTTGAATTTCAATTAGATACTTATGGTATGGATCTTAGTGAGTATTTATTTGAACAATAGAAATCTCATGAATATTAATCCTGCAGGAAGTGCATGGCACAACTACTTGGAATAGGTGTGCTCCCCCATTCTGTAGCTGGGTTACTGGCATACAAAACATATTGTGTCCTGGCAGAAAAACTATCCTCAAAATAACATGTAGGTCCTTTAATAAAGTCAGTTTCTTACCAAAGCCTTTCTTGGAGGACACAGCAGAGCTCAGTTCTTGTTCGAAGTGAGCACAGCCACTGATGGGCCCTTTTGGACCTGTTTTGTTGCTACCAAAGCTTGGAAAAAAATGATGATTCCACAGATGCACATATAATACAGCTCTGAAGCATTTTGATAAGCAGAATTTTTATATTGAAGGTCTGCGCTGCTATACAGCAGCAGGCAAAAAATTCAAACTCCAAGCATTATGTAATATCCCTCACCACTGTACGCCAGGATGCAGTTAACACTAGATGAGGGTGAGTGGCTGGAAAGTGGTGGGCACAAACAGAATATAGGGTGGAATTAGTGAGAGAACATATATACTCATAAGAGCAGCAATTTTTTGCAAGTCAAAGCCCCACCACTTTAGGGCCATTGCAAGGTCAGCAAGTCCAACTTTGTGCATGCAGATTAGTTCCCTTGTTCTCAGCACAAGGAACACAATTGATCGGGGTATTAAATATTTTACCAGAGAGTCTTAAAATTCCTGGGATACCCATGAAGAGCTACGAACGTTCCAAACACTGTTGCTGTTTGCGTGGGTCTTTGACTTCAGATATGTGCAAGCTTGCTTTGGGGCCTTCAAAACTGTTAAAAACAATGACAAGCTTCCTATCTCTGTCAGTGCATTTTCTTTGCCAGCATCTAGAAAAAATGCAAGGTTGAAAACTATCTCTGCAACAATAGACTATGAAGTGGTATGAAGCCAAGTGCATGAGGCAATAGCCCAGTGCTGTCTGATTTACATAAGCTAAATTGGCGACATTTTTGGTACACAGAGCATCATCGGTGTATGAATGTGTTTGAGTCAATGGATGACCTGTTGGTTGTCACGGGGAGCGTCAACGCTCCCCCTGGGTTGTACAACCCGGTACTTGACATGTTCCTGTGGGCTGCAATGCTGTCCTGGAAGTCTATCACCGACATGCATATCGGGATGATATCCCAGGCAACCCCATGGCGTGAGCCACAGCGCCCTCACAAAATAGTCCCGTGCGACGAGGTGCCGGTACGACCACGTTCAATCGAGGATGTGGCAATGGGGGGGCAGGATGCCACGGAAGTGGTGCCCCAGCCCACAACATGTCTGTCATGCCTAGTGGCTATGGACGGGGCTTGGGGTTTGCTGCGCTTGCCAGTGCATTCGGCGGTGACAGCGCCACCGCCGCACACCCAACTCCGCTCGCTGTTACGTAACGTGCCTGGGAGCTAACATTGTTACCAACTGAGCCAAAAGGCCACTATGACAGGTTATCTGTCATAGGCTTCCCGGACTATATATACATGAGTACACACATTTCGCATGCATGTAACAGTGCCCCCCAATTAGGCACTGAGCCCTCGAAGTGCGGAATGATCCTAGAATGGATCCGAGATGTTCCAGAATGGAACGGAAACCCAAAATGGGCTGGACCGGGGACGGAACCCCGGGTGCACTTCCAAAGACCAAATGATACATAATAGACCCCCAGGTCACATGATCAACCTGCCGGACGTTACCGAGTTCAAATGATGACAAATCAAATCAAGTGCTCCAGGCCTGAAAAATATGCCACCACCAGGGTTTGAACTCGCGACCGGTTTAAACCTGTCATACTGTTACGTAACGTGCCCGGGAGCTAGCATTGTTACCAACTGAGCCAAAAGGCCACTATGACAGGTTATCTGTCATAGGCTTCCCGGACTATATATACATGAGTACACACATTTCGCATGCATGTAACACTCGCACCTTCACCGGTGGCAGGCCCATCCCACCTCATGCCCATTTTGGCATTTCAACCACCTGTTATATCCATGCTTTCTCGGTCCTTGACCTTCCGGTCATGTCCGGTACTGGAGCCCGGAACCGGTCGGAATATCCTCAGACTCATTGCGGATCATCGGGTTTTTACGCAATGAAGAATTACTGAGCATTTCCCATTTATCTGCCTTTATAATCCATCTTCTTATTGTCAATTTCTCCGACATCACTTCTCCATCCTTTTTGGGACTTGTATTATTGTTATGTCCGACAGGTCACCTGACTCGCACCTTTTTAGGAATACAATTAGGACTTAGCTATATAAACCCTTAACATATGCCATGTACTTCTGATAATTAACGTTGCTTAGCTCTCCGCTTTGCACTGAGTCGTCCTCTGGTTAAATTCCCCGGTCTTCTTTCTCTCGCCGGCCTTGGTAGTACGCACATCCTGCTGTCCTGTGGTGCTTGCGTTATCTCCGCATATACTTTCTGGAAGTTCCGATCCTCCGGTTCCGGAGTCTTTCATCTTGTCCTTCCTTCGGCTTGGTATATAACAGTATTATCAAACTCACCTATCCTGGCTGGTTATGTCACACCTACCCTCTAATCCTGTGGCACCCGATATCTCTGAGGATCATCGCAAATCTCGTCTCTACTCGCAGATTGTTCCTTTGTCTTCACCCTCTCATTCCATGTTGACTATTCCCTCTGGCGCAATTGCTCTTCCTCCTAACGTCGCTATTCGCACACGCCGGACAGCTGCAACAACAGCTCCGGTCTCCCTCTCTGCTCTGACAATCTTTCCGGTTAATGTTCCGGGACTCGTTCAAAGTCCTCACACTCCAGATAATCCTACTGTTTTTCCACGATCTCCATATCCGGATCGTGCTCGAGTCATTCAGCAGAGCACTTCACCGATTCCTTATCCTCCTATTGCTGAGGATGTAGAGGAATCCGGTTCTACCGGACTACCTCCGGTTCCTCAGGCCGAGGAACCTGGAGATGGTAGTAGCGATCATACACCCTCCAGTTCGGAGCACGGAGACCCTCCTGATCCCGATGATGATAATGGAGGTGATCTTCCCGGAGATGGTGGAGGCGGTGGTCATCCTGGAGGAGGAGGTGGAGGTGGAGGAGATGGGGATGGTCCTGGTGGTCCTCCACCCGGACCTGGACCTGGACCCGGTCCGGCGGGTCCTCCTCCCCCAGATCCCGAGTCTGCGGAACAGTTGCTTGTCAGCACTATCTGTACGTTCCGGGATGCAATTCAATCCTATGTCACACATTCCTTGGCTCCACCTCGTTCTACTCGCTTGAATCTCCGCAACCCAGATACTTTTGATGGCTCCGACTCCGCGAAACTCCAGTCTTTTCTCACTCAGTGTTACCTGCATTTTGCGGAACGTCACCAGGATTTTATTTCGGATGATGACAAGATCTTCTATATCATGTCATATCTCCGGGGCACTGCTCAGCAGTGGTTCGAACCAAATCTTTACGACTCCGGTTCCATTCCGGCTTGGGACGGAAATTTTCGGTGCTTTGTCCAGGAACTCCAGGAGAATTTTGGTCCCCAAGATCCAGTGGGAGATGCTGAAGATCTCATCCGGTCTTGCCAGATGAAATCCGGAGATTGGATTGCTACCTATATCATCGGTTTCGATCGTCTCGCAGTCCTTACTCAATGGGGCGACAATGCCCTGCGACATCAATTCTACGAGGGTCTTCCTCGCCGGCTCAAGGATGAAATGGGTCATCACAACTATGTCAACACCTTACTTGGGGTCAAAGATATTGCCCGCTGGATTGATGCTCCCTATTGGAAACACGAGTTGGAGAAACAGCGAGAGCGGGAGCATGAGAAGATTAGCAGTGGTGGTACTGGTTCCGGAAATTCCGGAAGCTCCGGAAATTCCGGTCATCAGTCAAAGGATCACAAGAGCGTCAACTTGTCGTCTAAACCTTCTAATTTCCAGTCAGAAAACCTTTGGAAGGCAGTCTGGTAACCCTACTTCGTCATCATCTTCGACGAAGGCCACTTCCGGTAGACCGGCTCAGCAGTCTTCCGGTCGGACTCCAAAGCCATATGCCGACAAACTCGATAAGCATGGAAGACTCACCAAAGACGAAAGGGAACACCGATCTCGACTCAATCTCTGCATGTTCTGCGGAGGTGCCGGTCATTCAGCTTTGGAGTGTCGGAAGCGTCTGGAATACGCTCAGGTGAAGGCGGTATCTGCGGCGGCTGAAAAGCCTGCTACAACCGCCGAAACCTCTGAGTCAAAAAAATAATCAGTAGCTCGGATACCTCAGCATCCGGTCCGAGTTGCGTTGACTCCGGGGTGCTTCCTGAGGTTTGCCTCAACGCTTCCACTCTTTCCCCTAATGCCCTTTACGTCGATCTTCACGTCTCTACGTTCTGGTCGGACTATACCCATTCCGGTCCGGAAGAATATGCAACCATATCTCCTTCCATACTGTCACGAATTGCGTCGGGATTCAAAATCTGTTTGCGAACTCTTATTGATTCTGGTTCTTCTCATTGTTTTATATCGTTGAAAGAATGTGAAAAAAATGGGTTTTCACCATATGCGGTGAAGAAGAGAAGGTTGGTCCTCTTGGGGACCGAGGTGGTGTCCAGGTCGTACCAGTAGTGCCGCTGAGCCGTAGAATGCCGTCCCCTTCTCAGTGGTCAAGAGAAAGACTCTAGAAGTAGAATAATCAGTAGGATATGAATAATAAAACACTTAGCTTGATGAGGGCTCAAAATTCAGTGTGTGGGATGTGAGACAAGTGCAAACGATGGGATTGTCGTGGTAGGTGGGAGAGAAGGAAGTGATTATGTAATGATCGGGACGGCTCTTCACGTACTCTCGTGACACCGGAGCCCGGAAGCGATGATGTAATAGGTACATAAATTGTCCATGGTAAATCCGTTGGCTAACACAAATCCTTCAGCGTGCGGCGAACCGGGAATCTGCGCAAAGACATATAGGGAGACACGCTGCCCGCTCAGCACCGACAGTGGGTGCCCAATCCACACCGAAGTCAATCCCCAGCGCAGTCCGAGTCCGCGGCAGCATCCAGAATCACGATTGCCTCGAGATTGCTAAGGTGACGTGGCGTGTGATAAGTAAGAGGTCCAGAACACGGAGTGCCAAAGATAGTAGCTAAATAAAATGTGAGTATAATATAAATCCGCCTAACCCTTGCAAGAGCTCCGAAGGTCGTCAATTGAGTGTAAGTGCAGTGGAGAGCGAGTGGCTGACGGCGAATGAACGATACAGGTGAAGGCACATAAATTGACGTGGAGGGAATGTGGAGGGAAAATGTTCAGCGCGGCGTTACTGTGTTTGGTCGGCACGTTCAACCGGACCGAGACCCGAAGGCGACGAGCTCGGCGAGTCGTACTTCCACAGCGGTTGCTCCGGTTAGACTCCGGTATCTCGATGGCTCTTCAACAATCATTAATCGGCAGCTCCGACTGCTAATCCGATTCCCATCTGGCGATGTCCATCCTATGGAATTTTTCGTTACCCGTCTTGATTCGCCTTGCGACTTGGTTCTGGGATACAATTGGCTCAACCGCTTTAATCCGTTGATTAACTGGTCTGAC
This sequence comes from Mycena sp. CBHHK59/15, assembly GCA_029204085.1. NCBI lineage: Eukaryota > Fungi > Basidiomycota > Agaricomycetes > Agaricales > Mycenaceae > Mycena > Mycena sp. CBHHK59/15. The sequence goes on from JARGXW010000570.1 coordinate 38,278, forward strand.
GCTACTATATCATTCCGTTCCGGTCAATCCGGTGATTCATCGTCGACATCACAGACAGCTATGCCTGTTCCAGCTACAGTAGTTCTGATTACGGACGAGGATTCTCTGATTCCGGTCATTCCGGACGAGAAAGCTACACCGACTCCAACGTCTTCGCCAGATTCTGGTCCTTCTATGGATACTTCCGAGGCATCTCTGCCTCTTCCGGAGGCTCCTAAGCCTCGTCCATTCACTTCCATTCCCCTTGTGTCACTGGTATCTGCTGCAGCTTATAGTGCTATTATTCGAGACAAGGATACTGTTCAGTATACCTTGCGTGCTTGTCCTACAGAGGATGCCCAAGCTCATTCTGTTTCAGCTGACGTTCTGGACCTTTCCGGTCTTCCTCCGGAATACCACGACTTCGCTGACGTATTCTCGGAGAAGGAGGCGTACAATCTTCCTCCTCATCGAGAATATGACCTTAAAATTGAAACCCAGGAAGGCGAAGTTCCTCCGGTCGGCCACGTCTACTCTCTCTCCCAGAACAAGTTAGTTGCTCTTCGCGAGTTCATTGACAACAACCTTAAGGCCGGATTCATATATCTGTCTCGGTCTAGTCATGGGGCTCCAATCCTCTTCGCTAAAAAGAAGGACGGTTCTCTCCGGCTCTGCGTCGATTACCGAGGTCTAAATCGGATCATGAAGAAGGATACTTATCCACTTCCACTTATCACTGACCTCCTTGATGCTCCTGCAAAAGCACGAATTTATACCAAACTCGATCTCCGGCACGCCTATCATCTTCTCTGGATTGCTCCGGGCGATGAGCCCAAAACAGCTTTCCGTACTCGCTACGGCTCGTACGACTTCCGGGTTGTTCCGGAAGGACTTACAAATGCTCCGGCTGCCTTCCAGCGGTTTTTGAACACTATTTTCGCTGATCTGCTGGACATTTACGTCGTCGTCTACTTGGATGATATCCTCATCTATTCCGACGACCCTTCCCAACATACTAGTCACGTCCGGGAAGTTTTACGACGTCTGCGGAACGCAGGACTCTATTGCAAACTTCCAAAATGCGAGTTCAGCGTAACTACTTGCGAGTATCTCGGATTCATCCTGTCTCCGGAAGGTTTCCGGATGTCTCCAGAGAAGGTCTCAGCTATCATGGATTGGCCTACTCCCCGCAAAGTCAAGGATATTCAATCCTTCCTTGGTTTTTGCAATTTCTATCGGCGTTTCATATGGAATTATGCTTCCATCACGATTCCGCTCACCCCGCTCACCCGGTCGAACGTCCGATGGAATTGGTCAGAAGATTGTCAATTATCCTTCGACACACTAAAACACGCCTATACGGAGGCTCCGGTCTTGCACCATTGGATTCCGGGTCGACAAGTAACCATCGAATCTGATGCCTCCGATTATGCGATCGCAGCCATTCTCTCAATTCAAGGAGACAATGGTGATATTCACCCGGTTGCGTTCTGGTCACGTACTCTTGGTCCGGCGGAGCTCAACTACGACACACACGACAAGGAACTCCTCGCTATTTTCGATGCCTTCACCATTTGGCGACATTATCTTGAGGGATCAACCTTTCCGGTCGATGTTGTCACAGACCACAAGAACTTGGAGTACTTTGCGACGACGAAAATTCTTACTCGCCGCCAAGTCCAGTGGTCCGAGTACCTTTGCCATTTCAACATGGTAATCCGGTTCCGGCCTGGAAAGCTCAGAGGTAAACCGGATGCATTGACTAGACGATGGGACGTCTACCCTAAAGAGGGGGATAGGGCTTATGGCCAGCTTAATCCGCAAAACCTTCGCCCAATTTTCACCCAAGATCAACTCTCTGCATCTCTCCGTGCTACCTTTCTCGAGGAAATCGTTCTTCGAGCTACCGTTGTTATGGATCTTGAGAAGCTTTACTCAGATATCCGCAACCATATCAACGATGATCCTGCCACTGTTTCTGGTATTAATGCTGCGAACTCTGGTAACCCTTCCCGCTGGACTCTCGATCCTTCCGGTCTTCTCCGGCTCAATGACCGCATTTATGTGCCTCTGGTCTCTGGAACCTCTCCAGAGTTGCTACTACGTGTTCTACAGTACTTGCATGACCATGTTCTCTCCGGCCACTTTGGTCAGAATCACACTCTAGCTCTCATCCACCGAGAATATACCTGGCCGGAATGCCGGAACTTCGTCCGGGACTATTGTCGATCTTGCATTATTTGCCAGTGCAACAAAAAGCCTAGGCACCGTCCTTACGGATTGCTTAAGCCTCTTCCAGTTCCCATCAGGCCATGTGATTCCATTTCTATCGACTTCATCGATCAATTACTGGTTTCCGGCGAGTATGACACTATTCTTGTCATAGTTGACCGTGCCTCTAAGCAGGTTATTCTCGTGGCTTGTGACACTCATATCGACTCTCCGGAACTTGCCCGGCTTTTCCTTATTCATGTCTTCTTGAAGCACGGTGTCCCTTCCCATGTCACTTGTGACCGGGGCTCCGAATTTATTTCATCCTTCTTCCGGTCCTTGGGCGAACTCCTATCTATGGAGCTGCACTATACTTCCGGTTATCATCCAGAAGCGGACGGACAAACGGAATGCATGAACCAGACTGTGGAACAATATATCCGGATGTATACCTCATACCAGCAGGACGACTGGCACAAACTACTTCCCTTAGCTGAATTCGCTTTGAACAATTCTCTGAATGCCTCTACCGGAATATCTCCGTTCTTTGCGAATAAAGGCTATAATCCGGCTATCAATATCCACCCGGAATGCGATGTCGCGAACATGTATGCCAAAGACTACTTTGTTGATCTCCAGGACCTTCATCAGTATCTCCGGGAGCAAATCACTTTCGCTCAGCAGCGATATAAAGAAGCTGCTGACCAGAAACGTATTCCGGATCCCCTGTTACAGATCGGCGACCATGCATTTATCATGACAAAGTATATCCGGACGAAACGACCCACCCCGAAATTCTCGGAAACTCACCTTGGGCCTTACAAAGTCATTGGTAAACCCAGTGCGGCTTCCTATTCCATCCGACTCCCAAAAAGCCTTTCACAAGTTCATCCGGTCTTCCATATATCTCAACTCGAGCCCCATTTTCCGAATCCATTTCCCGGTCGTGAGGAACCACCTCCGGCTCCGGTAGAAATCATTGACGGTGAAGAACACTATGAGATCAAACAAATCGTTGACTCGAAGATTGATCGCTGTTTCCGGTTGCCCTGGACCCAGCTCCGGTACTTGGTTGAATGGCAGGGCTACGAGAACACCGATGAACAGTTTAGCTGGGTTAGTGCAGATGATGTTGATGCCGATGAACATATCAACAATTTTCATCGTCGTTTTCCTAACAAGCCTGGACCAAACCCTTGAAATCCTTCTCTTTCTTACTCTCCTGGTATTTCCGGTTATTCTGGTTGACTCTGGATTCTCTTATCATTCAAGAAAATCAAGAAAGAAAATTTTCAGAAGAAATTTTTATAGTACAAATGTCTAATCATTCTCTGACTCCTCTGGTTAAGGCATGTCATGAGTGCGGGTCACCCGCGAGTCATCGCGGGTTGACCCGTGAAAATACTCGTGGGAAACTTGACCCGCGGGTTTGGGTACCCGTCGTCACGGATCCGAGTAGTAATTTTTTTGAGAACAAGGTATACTCGTGAGTTTCAAAGTACTTTTAATCATGTACTTTGAGCTAAAAAATGGCACAATGAGAGCAATACTCGTGAGTTGATCCGTGAGAAACCCGTGACCCACGGGTCAAGTACTCGTGAAGGCAGGTTTCCCACGGATCCGAGTATGGCCTTGGACGACGTAAGTACTCGTGGTCACGGATCCGGGTCACTCGCGGGTTAACTCGTGACATGCCTTACCTCCGGTTCATCCTCCACCTGGATCGGGGGCAGGGACTCATTTCCTTCCTCTTCTGCAACCCTCACCTCTTCTTCGTCCTCGCTCCGGAACCCTTCCGGCCACTCCGGACTGGACCGGATTCTCACTTCCTCTTCCTCAACCTTGGCTTCCGGCTCCGGCTCCGGTCGCTTTTCTTCTTCCTCCTTCTCTTCCTCGGTCTCCACCGACTCCCCGTCCTCCTCCAATCCCTGGATGATGTCGACCATCCATCCCGGAATGCCATCCGGGAAATAATCCCAGGACAGCCATTTCACCAGGCCTGTCAAAACCAGGTTCACCCGGTTGTGACGGCCTTGGTTCTTCTTCTGGGACGCCTTGACAGCATCCTGACGACGTTCAAATTGGTCCATCTGGACCCGCATGTCGTCGATGCAGGTCCTGGGACCCGTCTCCCCGGTCGGTCCGGGGCCGACATCCGGTTCCGGAGACGATTCGATATACTGAGGTCGGGGGCGGCGGGTGGTGGCCTTACCAGAACTTGTTCCGGTCATCTTTTTCCCCTGCGTCTTCGCAAGCTCGCGCTGGTTGACGCGCTTGGAGGGCCCGACGAGGGAACATTTGACTTTCTTGGCCTTGCAACGATTGCAGGCCAAGGTGGTCACACAGGATCCACCCTCGACAACGCAGACTTCAGCGACCTTCTTGCATTGGTCGCACTCTGGAGATTAGTTAGTATCCGGTCAGTTCCGGTCACTGCTATGCACCTTGTCCCGGGTCCCTCTCCCGGTCACTATCTGTCTCGTCGTTGGGGCCCCCATCACCAACCGACTCCTCTCCGGTCTCCTCGTCCTCCTCCTCCGCATCCTCCCGGTCCATCCCCTCCAGCTCCTGCTGGATCTGGGCCTCCCTCATCTCCATATCCGCCCGGGCTGCCGCGGCCTCCTCCAATTCGTCCCGGAGGCGTTCCAGGTGCTCCTGTGCCCGCTGCTCCCTCCTCTGGCACTTTTGCTTGCGCCGGTCATCCTCGAGCTCTCCAGACATTGCTCGTCTCTTCCCCTTCCGGTTGCCGTCAGAGCCTTTGTTGCTGTGGCCGCTGTCGTTGGGGCTGAATCTGGGTGCATAGGGGGGCATTTGAGTATATGAGGTGGTGGTGGGATGGAAGAAAGAAGTTATGAGTCATGCCACGACTGCGGTTGTGCAATATCAACAGTGCGTGACCTTCTAGAACCTTTCCGGTTTCGAAAGACTTCATTCCAGCCATTTCCAGAACTATTATTCATTGGACGCCGCAATTGCATCTCTGTTCCTTGAGGGCAAGGAACGCAAGAGGGGGATACTGTTATATCCATGCTTTCTCGGTCCTTGACCTTCTGGTCATGTCCGGTACCGGAGCCCGGAACTGGTCGGAATATCCTCGGACTCATTGTGGATCATCGGGTTTTTATGCAATGAAGAATTACTGAGCGTTTCCCGTTTATCCGTCTTTATAATCCATCTTCTCACTGTCAATTTCTCCAACATCACTTCTCCATCCTTTTTGGGACTCGTATTATTGTTATGTCCGACAGGTCACCTGACTCGCACCTTTTTAGGAATACAATTAGGACTTAGCTATATAAACCCCTAACATATGCCATGTACTTCAGTTTGATAATTAATGTTGCTTAGCTCTCTGCTTTGCACTGAGTCGTCCTCCGGTTAAATTCCCCGGTCTTCTTTCTCTCGCCGGCCTCGGTAGTATGCACATCCTGCTGTCCTGTGGTGCTTGCGTTATCTCCCCATATACTTTCTGGAAGTTCCGATCCTCCGGTTCCGGAGTCTTTCATCTTGTCCTTCCTTCGGCTCGGTATATAGCACCACCTGGGCCTATGGTGCCATTAGCTGCGCTACAAAACGAGGTGCACACCCCAAATTCCCAGCTTGCTGCTGGCACACTTATCCCGCATGCCATGATTGGTGATGCATGGTTTACGGACCAATTTGACCAATATGTGGTCTCGGAGAGCAATCTCTCCCTCGAAACATTTGCGCTTGTGTACGCTGGCCTGAGCAGTGACAGCTCGACCATGTCCAGCACGTTGCCTGATTCACTGAGCCTGCAAATAGCTCCTGACGACCCAATGTCGTTGATATTGGGTGCTCTTGAAGTGATGTCCTCAAAGGACGTCTTCGAGCAGTATGACAGGTGGGGTTACACGGATTGAGCCATGTATAAAATGTATTATAATATCTTGGACTTTCTCTTGTCTGTCAATTTTTCTTGGGTAGACTGTTTCTAGTCTAAAGTGGGAGAGTGTAAGATATTTGTTCTTATTGTTACGAGTACTTATGTTTACATAATACTCGTTCCTTTCATTCCTCCGAGGGGCTAAAAGTCTCCCTATTTTCCTTGTCTCCGATTTTTTAAGATAGTCTCCTTAGTGGCTGTGTCTGACTTCTTTAGTGGCTGTCCCTATACTTCGTTCACTTTTTCCTTACCCCTTTAGTGGCTGTGTGGCCTAGGGCTGTGCTGTTTTTATTTACTTTTGTCTCTTTTCCCTGGCGTAACCGAATATGGCAGGCATGACTCGGCTAAGATCATCGCGTCCCATGCCGCTCATTCAGAGGGTACGAACATTAATAAGTCTAGTATATGCCTCCTTCCAAGTCCCCCAGCAAATTTTCAATAGTGCCCTGGACCTGCCGAAGTAAATACATGGCCTGGTCTGCCTGGGCCTCATCGAAATCACATCAATCATTTGGGTCTTCCGGCCCGGGGTTTGTCGTATGTCCGGGTGGATTTGGGATGACCAGCTTACTAAGCGGCGTAATCGGCATGATGGGAAAAAGATAAGTACGAGATCCTGCCGGGCGCAGCCACGGCCCTCTACCCCCAAGTACTATTGGTTGTACTATTTGTTGCTGTTATGACTACAGGATGTAGTCATTACTTAAATAGCTGTACTTATTTCTTTGTACAGTAACTTAACTTTTACTGTACCATACACACTGTACCTTCACAATATACATTGTTCAAGGTTAGCGCATCCCTGACATAAGTCAGAGTGTAGAGAGTTCAAGACTCTCTAGTAAAGTTCTTACACTTGGTCTTTTGTCATGATCCTTTGTTATATTTGTGTCCAGAAATCAGTTTTCCATGCCTCTGATGGCTCTGCCTACATCTAGTCTGTTTCCAGGTCCTAAATATTGAGCTTTGATCAAGTTCAATCAAATGACACCAAGTTGGCTCTCCAAGGCTCTACTTGATGTTGTATGGCCAGCAAACAGGAAAAAGGAGGCTGTAATTCTATTGTTTGTGATTTCAAATGTTTATTACACAAAAACACACATTCTAAGAATGCAGAGCACATTTGTGAAGTCTGTGGTGTTGGAAAATACTTAAGGTGGGGCTCACTCATAAGCAACCCACCCCACGTGATCAATGTCACGCGTTACGAATTCGCTCCAAATTGGGCACGATGGGCATCGAATCCATTATTTACAAACACAACGGTATCTTACCTCAAAAGTGAATACGAAGATTTGTTATGGGACCTACTAACTTGTCTAATCCAGCTCTATGTAATATTTGGAAAAGGATTGAGACGGCTGAAAACAAAACAAGTTGAAATTTCACGGCAATTACAGTCTCCGAAGCATTTGGAAAGCTTCTATCGTGCCAGACTGCTCGAAATCACGTAGGTAGTCGTTGGGAATAGCCCTGTGACTGCGATACCTCTTTGTGGCATACGCAGCTTCACGACCATTCAAGCCTTTTGCGTAGGCATCTGCATAGCGAAGAGATCTATTACAAAACCTTGGGCCGAGTTCAGTACCAAATATGAAGAAAAAATACAACTCACCTTCTGATGCAAACCAGAGGGACAGCAGCAAGGGAATCAAGCATATTCCGTTCGAGATCCTCCTCTCTTGATGACTCTGGGCACAAACGATACAACCGCTTCGAGTATCCCCAGCACTGCTCAATTGGATTGAGCTCACAATGAAACTTTGGCAGAAATATCACGGAGACACCACACGAGGCACACTCCTGCTCCAGCAATGACTGCACTCCAGCAAAGTCAGGCTCATTGAAGAGCATACGGCGCATGCAGCAGTCACGATGATTCCCATCAGCATCAACCGGGCACTGGAAATTATTGCACTCAGCGTGCTTGCCCTTGACGTTATATCTGCGTTCAGTGAGGATGTACTGCATCCCCTTGAATAGCCCTGCATCCGGTCCCGTCTCAAAGTAAAGTGACTGCGGCTGTCCATCATGAAAAGTTGCACCCGTCATTTGGATCTTCTCCTTCTGGAACAACCCGTCGGGATTATGGATCGGTTTGCCATCCGGAGTCCGAGAGGTGCGCTCAACAAAAAAGTTTGGCCGCATTTGACCGGCCTGCTTGCCAGATTTATACACGGCAGGCTTTGTTTTAGGCATCTTCCGTGCAGACAGGGCATCGTCTGCTCGTTTCTTGTGCGTGGTGGCGTTATCATAGACGAAGACATGTTCAATGCCATCACCAAACTCAGGAAGGATTTCCATCGCAACACGCGCCTGTGCAAGGATGTCGTCATTGGTGAAATAGCCCTGAAAATTGAGTTAATAAAATATATTAGGCCACTTTTCGCACTCACATCACGGTTCTTACCAGGCTTGAGGATAACACGGGCGGAACGTTTGGTCTTCGGCCCCACAAGCCAGCCAAAATCTGCAGAGACAAAATCGGCAACCATCAAAGATACCCCTTCGCCCTTTTTGTGCGGCTTGATTGAGGCGTCCTTATGGCGCCAGGATTTTCGGTGACGGTCATGGGCATAGAAAATTGACTCGTCATGGTACCAAATGACGACCCGTTTTCCAGAAGCAACCATTGCTTCGACCTCTGCAGTGATATCTTTCCCATCCTTGTCAAAAACTCGCATGCGAGTGCGGAGTTCAGACAATTTTGGGATGTAGACTTTATCACGTTCTGCGCGAACATCTGCCCGCTCGTGCCCATCGACGTATTGCCCTTTGACAGGCGAGGTAAAGCGGAAGCCGAGAGCATGCAGATAACGCTTCGATGTTGCGAGTGAAATGGTTTTGGTGTAGCCGTACTTCTGCATGATGTCTGGGCGCAAAAGCCATGCCTGTACTTTGGCAGACGTAATCCCAGACTCCCTGCCATTTTCGTCCTTTGTCGATCCAAGGAGTTGTAAGTACTCCATGAGCTCGTTACAGAGATCTTCATTAACGAGAAGAGTCTCGTTCCAATTCCCGTACGGGTTTTCCGGCAGGACGGTCCGATCAACAATGTACTGGCGGGCGAGGCGACGCAAGACACGAGCACAGTAATTGCCACGCCGCAACGTGATGGCAGCATTTAACGAGGCCTTCTTCCACTGACCCCGGGTCGAGGATGAGGGGTGGGTGTACAGGGCAAGAAGGCTCTGTATTCCCTCGATACGGGAGTGCGTGAAAGGGTCAAGCTCGGGATCAATGTATCCAGGTCCTTTTTTCCGAGGCGGACGAAGAACCTTGCCAATATCAGCTAAAGCTGCGAGAGCGGCCTCCACAGTTGGGGCCTCACGTAGCCGTCCATCTGAAAAGGCAGCCTCCATCTCACGCAGACATGCGCGCTCTGCTAAGTCCGCATCAGTGGCTGGCAATGAAGTGGGAATGGGAATCTCCTCGATAGACACAGAGTCAATCGACCTAGAGTGCAGCGACGCAGAGTCAGCTGAGTTCAGCGACGCAAAGTCTACTGATTCCCGAGGATTAATTGACGACATGGAGTCAGCCAACTTGTTGCGAGGAGCCGAAGTAAATTCAAAATCCAGGCTATCGGAGTGAAAGCTAGATGTGTTGCCAAGCATTCGAGCAGGACGTGGCGATCTCTGAGCGAGAATCGACTCGTCATCATCAAAAACCCGCAGATTTGCAGATTTCCGGGAAGGGGATAGTTTATTGAGTAGCCGAGGTGTAAAATCATGCCAGATCCGGCCCAGATATGATGATTTCGAAGGGGATACCCTAGTGTTGGCAGAGAAAATCCCAAATTCGGAGCGGGCATCTGCTGGGACATCACCAAAGTCGCGGGGAAGGCTTGGTCCGGGCGATTGAAAAAAATCATCCTCATGGCATGAACCCTGCGGGGATGACGGCGATTCAACGACATCATCGTCGGACAGGCCGTCATGGACACTCTCCCCATCCTAATCCCGTGAGGGACTGAAATTGCAAAGTAAAAATGGCACGTACATTTTCCTTTTCAATGTCAATTCTCCTCTTCTTTTTTCGTGGTGTCAAGATCTCCAGAGCCCTCTTGGCGCCTACTTTGATGGAGCCAGCAGCTTTTGCCCAATTGTTACGTGCTGAAGCTTGCTTTTTGGACAGGCGTGGCATTGAGAAGTGGGAGTGTACGAGAGAAATGAGGAGATTCCGGCAATTCCGGCAGTAATCGGCTTTCAGCGGACCGACAACCGAAGGATACGGGCCAAAATTTTATATTATGTCACTAGATACCTATATGAAGAGTTCTTCGTAGCCAAATTGTGTCTGATGTCGATTGGCGGGCCAAAATACAGCTTTGATTGTGATGAGAAAGAGGCACTTCCTAAAAAGGAGCGTCACGCTCGATCACGTGGGGTGGGTTGCTTATGAGTGAGCCCCACCTTAGATTCGCACAGCTGATGCCAGATAATAATTTATTCTATATACAGGGCCACAATAGCTATTTGAACTCTCAGAATTGTTGTTGACATGTGGGAGCTGTTGAAAACATCTACATTTGAGCTTTTGGCAGAGAATTCAACGATACAACAAAGTTGAACAGATATATTTAGACTTAGAGAATTCCCAGTTGATCCAGAGACATCTTTGGATTTTTCGGTAGATAAAATGTGTTATTTCATACGCCGTTGAAGCACAAAACAATGATGTGATGATTTTTCACATGTTGTTTGGTCATGATTATTGCACAAAAATGATGCTGGCAGTGCAGTTTGAACTGGAGACCTCTGGCTGCCTGCCCAACTCAGACTTTTTTTTTTTTCAGTAGAGGACATTATTTTTGAAAATTGCAATAATGCACAGGATTGGTCTTTTGGACTGGGTTTGTGGATTTATGGTTCAGGTAGCGTTGTTTCTCTAGGCTCAATGGGTTTGTTTGCAGGGCTCGGTTTGTGTCTCAAGGCTCAGTTTGGATCCCAGGGCTCAGGGTATCTTTCTCTGGGCTCAGGGTATACAGTGTTGTACCACCACTTGGGACGGTATCACCACTTGGGACAAATCAGTATTGTGCCACAACATGTGCCTGGTTTGCCCTAAAATTTTGTAGGCATCATTACAGACATATGGTCTATTGCTATGCCTAGGTGTGGGGTTATTGAGCAGGTAGATCTGCTGCCTGAGAGACATCAATCCCAAAAGTGCCTGATCTTCAAATTTTGTAACTCATGATCTGGCCTATATCTTACTTGAACCAACCCAAATCACCATCCAAAGGCCTTTGGTCATGAATTCAGAGGGTTGAAAACATTTCCCACTGTTAGAATTTGTTCCAGCAGGTCTGAGGAAGCCCAAATGGTCTGAACAAATGAAACTTAGGGTATGTGACATGTGTGACCCTGCCAAATTTCGACTTTATTTCTCCCTCTGTGCAGGTGGTATGGGTCACAAGCAAGTCACAAGTGCAAGCCACAGTATTTCATAGCCCTCTAGGATGAATTTTGCAACTGAGACTAATATAATTTCACGGGAAATATGGTAGACAGAGTAAATTGTGGCTGTGCGTCCCAAGTGGTGGTTTTTGATCGATACGGCAATTCAGGACAGATAAGCCTCGATCTCAATGGTTTCGTACTCAATCACCCTCTGGTATGGTACATATATAGATTGGACCATAAAGATGGTTTTGGGTGACTCAGTTTTGGTGAAAATCATGCAAGATTTGAAGCCAGGATCAAATCAAATTTGACCGTCCCAAGTGATGGTACAACACTGTATTGGTCAAATCCAATCCAATCCAAGTTTATGGAACACAAATAAAAACTATATTGCAAGCTTCTCTTGGGACTATGAGTGTTGAACTAATCCCATGTAAACCACAACTTATTTAGTTGCAGCTCACATGGGATATTGTTTGCTTCCCTCTCCATCGGAATGCACACCCTTATATACTATTCTACATGATATTACAGTACGTGATTATCCTACTCCTTGGAATTATTGATTGGGTTATTAATGCATTAGTGGGCGAGTTGGTAATCAGTATAATGGCTTTTAGTCAAGCCTTACAAGTCGATTGCACCTCAATTGTTGAAGCAGAGGACAATTGAACACCCCTATAATCCTAGGTGGATATCCAGGCATCTCCAGTGTTCAGTTTATGGGTCTCAGAACTACATGTTCAGTCCCTAGGATAACAGAGATCTTGCTTAAGAAGTCATCCTAGCCAAAGACTTCCATCTTGAGTTTCTTAGGTGGTTTAACCCTTTTATGGTATCTTGGTAGAACCCGCTTTGGAGTTATAATTGCTGGACATGAGTGTGCTGGTTGATCCCAGACCTCAACTTGTCACATGGCTCATCGTGTTACTTGCCAAGGACAAACAAACCACAACCTGTCAGTCATGAGTTGTTCTCAGAATGACATCAGCTTGACACAATAGTCTCTCCACATCTCTTGGATAGTCACCTGGTACTGGGCTTAAGATGTTACAGGATTTTAGTTGGATATGCTACTCCTAGGCTGTCACCCAAGGAATATCATCCCTCACTAGTCCAGTCTCTAGTACACTAACAGCTTTGGTTAACTGTTCAGAGCTCACGATAACCCTTGTAATTGAGAGTGCACAGTCCTAGGTAAAGGTGTGCAATCCTTGAAAATGCAAAGTGCTGTTTCTTAGGCCAGCAAATTCCGTGGCTTATCACCAAATATCAATCTGACGCCGGTCAGCTATCACTGAGATCCCTTCGGAATGTCTTGACATGGAAATTCTGGTGTGATCCTCTCCAATATCCTCCAGATGGCAGTTTGATGTCCTGGGAGAGTCCTCTGTCTCAAAAAAACTACAAGTTCATCTGAAGAGCAAAAGGCTTTGAAAATATTTCTTATATCCTTTCCTACCCTTTATCAAATATATTTATGGCCACTGAAGGCAATTACAATATATAACTCACCACCTTGGACATTGACATTGATCATTGTGTGGTCCATGCACACTGCATGTTGACACGTCACAAGGGTCACCTCATCAATCATCATTTTTCCTTCTCCCTCCATCCTTCCCTGGACATAGCAACTCAAGACTCAGGGCTCATTCAAAACTGCAGAAGATCAAGACAATATTCAAGACTGAAACCAAGACCAAGATGTTCCATTTCCATTGAGAACTCAAGTACCTCAAGATGCGGTGTGAGGCTGCACTATGTTTCCCCACCGTTGCAAACATACAGAAGACACCAACCCACACAGTCTCGTTTCGCAACATCCTACGCATAAGATCACACTCCACGATCATCTACGACCAAGTCCAACCAACATTACACTGTCCGCTGGCTTCAGGATCACTCAGCCATGCTCTGCGACTGTCTACGACCAAGTCCAACCAAGAATTGCATTGTCCACCGGCTCCAGAGTCACTCAGCCACGCTCTGCAACTGTCTACAACCAAGTCCAACCAAGAATCACATTGTCTGCTCTCCAGAGTCACTCAGCCACGCTCCACAACTGTCTATGACGAAGTCCGACCAACAATTACACTGTCCACTGGCTTCAGGATCATTCTGCCATGCTCTGCGACCGTCTATGACCAAGTCCAACCAAGAATTGCATTGTCCACTGGCTCCAGAGTCACTCTGCCATGCTGTGCGACTGTCTACGACCAAGTCTGACCAACAATTACACTGTCTGCTGGCTTCAGGATCATTTTGCCATGCTCCACGATTGTCTACAGCCAAGTCCGACCAAGAATTGCATTGTCCATTGGCCCCAGAGTCACTCCACCTACAAGATACACACTGTGAACATCTCTAGATATGGTATATCAAGCATGTTGTCTTTGTTTTGGTCCCGAAAAATATTATTTGGATGGTTATAGACCATAGATAGTTGTAAAGGTACAGAGCTACCTCAAGCTCCTGGCCATGGGAAATTTGAGGCACTGGTGCGATGTGGAGCTAGGTTATTCTCTTGCCTTGGCAGTGGGTTCGCTATGGAGGGGAGCTACAACTAATTGTCAAGTAATTTCTGGCATCTTTAGTAGAATATTGCGTAATTCAGCAAGCTCTGATTTTCTATTAAGTTGGTGAGCAGTGGTAGCCTGAGTTCAATCGTACAAGGACAGAAATGCGGTCGGCAGGCATTTGGAGTTCCTGAATCCACCTGGGGATAGTCCAACTGATGTAACAACATGTATACCAAAATTTCAACCAAAAGTGACTTGGTTGGCCTAGGGAAGACTCAACTTTCACTGTTTCAGCTTCCAAGACCCAATAAGCTTGCCCTATTAATGAGTCTGCGGCCAGTATGGACAGCCAATTCTGTACATACTATACATTATTCCATGACAAATCATGTAATATATTGGATGCTTAATTACCATGGGCAGTGATAAGGTAGACTACTGCGAGAACTCTAGATACAAGACAGAATGAGTAAGAGTTACTATGGCATCAGATTTGGATTTGGATTTGATGGCGTGACATAACATAGTGACAATAGTGTTACCATACTTTTTCCTTTTCCTCGTCTCCCAGCTCTCTGCAACACGTCCCTTGGTCCAGAATGTCGAGTAAGGAGTCGGCAGACTGGACTACCAACCCTGAGGACCTCACTCACCTCTTGGAAATTCTGCATGACAAAAAGGGTCGCATCGGTGATGGTGGAAACTTCGACAAAACAGTCATGAATGAGACCGCTGTCAAGATGGCCACAAAATGGCCACCTAAAAAGGGTGGGCCCAAGACAGCTAAGGCTTGTACAACAAAATGGAAAGTGGTACATCCCCTTACACGTTGATGGTGGCCACAATGACACAATTAATCACAGACACGTAAACTTTACGAGTACATCTTGCAGGCAAAACAGAAGGCTTACCTGGGTGTGTCAGGTTGGATGTACAGCGACGAGCTAGGCTTTAACGTCATGGATGACGACCGGGACACATGGTCCAATTTCACGAAAGCCCACCCGCATTTCAAGCCATTTGCGATGTGCGGATGGGCTCACTTCAAAACAGTGGATGAAATTGTGCCATTGCGTGCCCTCGGGCGTTACGTCTTTAGCCCCAGGACTACTCAGCCTTCCAACGACGCCACTCCACAATCCCAGGAGATGCCACAGGAGCCATCCCAGCTGTCCCAGGGCAGTGATTAAGAGGAACACACGACTAATACTCAGCCGTACTCGGACTGGTCACAGTCGAACTTCGGTGATTCCCAGCTGTCCGATGTCACCCTCATCATCCCAGCATCCCAGTCGACTTAAACCCCGGTTTCTCGCCATGCTCACACTCCGTCCGCGACATCCAAGCGCTCCGCCACCGACGAAATCGAGCCTCCCTGGAGCAGCAAGCACAGCAGGACTACGGGTCCAGAATCGATCCTGGCACTTGGTCGCTCCGTTGATGGCATCGGAAAGGTGATTGAGATGGTCTTTGCACCGCCAAAATCATCCGCCATGTCGCCTACAAAGAAGGTTGACGCCGCTCGACGGATGGCTCTGGAGGATCTTCAGAATGGGTATATCATGTCGGACGAGTGCACGCGGCTCCACATTTTGTTCGGACAGGATACCACAGCAGCAGATGTGTATATTTCGGACAACGATCGTTATCTGTGCGCGGTGATCGCACGCAAGCTGCTTAACCCAACTCAAAACTTCAATTACCACTAGATTCTTCATCTACTCCTACATTCTTTTCAACTACCCAACACTTTTTTGCACCTAGTCTAATGCCTGTGGTTGAATGTCATTATAATGATCATTGTCCACATCCATTCTCTCATCATGATACTGCACGTAATCCGCCCACATAGAGTGTGATATTTCATCATGCAGATTTTCTGCCCGTCGCTTTTCAGCTGGAGACACACGAGCATTGGCAGCAAGGCATCCGAAATCAATCTCTTGATCTAGACGTAAACCCCGAGTGTCATCCTGGGCCTGTTTGTCAATGATCCAGCGGTCGAGGTCGGTTTCGTCATGCTCCAAAATAAAGTTGTGCAGTGCAACAAGAGCTGATGGAATTCTTGCTTGAATATTCATGTCGTAGTGGGGTGGACGTGTGAGAATCAACCATCGGTGCTTGATGACACCAAATATTCGCTCAACAACATTGTGGGCAGAGGCGTGGCGGAGGTTGTAGAGCTCTTTAAAATTTGCAGGCCTATTCTGCATATTAAATAACACTCACTCAATAAAACGAGAACCTTACCGCTGCTGTGTCCTTGCCCATTCAGCAAGATGGTAGCCTGTCGATCGAAATGGAACCAGAAGTGTTTCGCATATGCCAAAACCAGCATCAGCGAGGTAGCATTTGCCTGGCAGAATAAAGAAGTTTTGCAATCGAGCAGCTGAATACATGGCTGAGTCTGCTGCACACCCATCCCATCCACTTGTGAAGAAAAGGAAGCACATGTCAAAGGACACAGCTGCAAGGCAGTTCTGGGTTATGCTGCCTTTGCGATTTCGAGCAGTGTGCAGGTCGGTAGCAGATGGAGAGCAATTAATGTGGGTACCGTCAATGGCCCCAAGGACATTTCGAAAATAGGGCCACCACTTTGGGTTGTTCCGAATAGCAGGCAGCGGTGGAGCATCTGCGTCGGGGAGCTGCACATATTTCAAATAAAATTCTGGCCCCGACAGAATGTCGACAATCTTTCAAAAGTGTCTATCAATCAATTATGAGCTATTACCAGCAAAATAAAATAACTCTTACTCTGATATGGTGCTGTGTGAGTGCTGGAAACGCTCTGCCACATGATCTATGGCAATCCCAGTCACACAGGTGTACAGAAAGATTGCCACTGATTCGTCAAGACTGATTTGAGATCGTTGGGATTCCATATGGCCCATCGCGCGGAGCTGGAGAACCAGGGCAAGAAATACATGACGACACATCCCAAGAGCAATGTAAATGCGGTCTGGATGCCTCGAAAGAAGCTTGTTAAGCCAAGCACGGCCAGAAAGTGCTGAGGTGTGTTGTTCTGTTTTGCAGTATTGGGGATGAACATAGAGCCCCACACCAAGCACAATATACTGAAGGAGGGCCACGATAAGCAATATGAGCCATCTGGCAGTCTCCTGGGGGCTGAGATTTGGTGGAGGCATGCAGAAAAATAGATGGAAGCACGATAATCACCCCTATCAGTGTTATTGTCACATTATGTCACACCATCAAATCAAAATCCATGATCAAATCCAAATCCAAATCTGATGCCGTAGTAACTCTAAATGATCATAACATGATATACAGTCAAAGCTGTCTTAACCCATACCCCTTGGTGGACAGCAAAATGTATGGGTTACTGCAGATTTATGGGTTATCGGGGGATTTAATTGGGGAAGATGGCCTACAAAAGTATGGGGTTTCACAGATTATGGGTTACAACAGCTATGGGTTAAGACAGCTTTGACTGTACATAAGTTAGAGTGAATCTGACAAGGATGCCAAAAATTGGGAGAGTTATCAGTTTGTTAAGAAATTGACACTTCCACCGAGGAAGGGTTCGGTGGCTTGGATCCAGAACAGGAGCACTTGGTCTGCAGCATGAAAGCTGGGTGAGCGAGGCTCAAGCCTCACATATTCTCTCTCTGGATCACAAGGTCAATTTCATACACAAGTCACCCCAGGGTCTTTGGGAGACGAAGATGAAGCCCTAGAAACGGAAAGCTCACTTTAAGGGCAAATCAAAGAAGTGACCGAAACCCCACAAAGGAGTCGTGTAAAGAAGGAGGTTATGAATGGATCTGTCATGATCTGATGGCATCATGGAACATTCTGATAGGACATATATAGCATATACAGCTAGGACACAGCAGTCATAGTAGGATATACAGCTTTGGCACAGGACATACAGCTTTGGAACAGGACACACAGCTATGATACAGCATTCCTGCAGGTATAAAGGCAGAGTAGTTACAGTCTGTACTTTAGTCCTTTTATTCAATCATTTTTATGAAGCTTAACCCTGCTCTCCAAGACTTCATCTTGCCAAAGCCTTGCCACTGAGTCCTGGCTACTCAATAGTGGGTTGTGAGATAAGATTGGCTCTGTTTGTGACAGGATCCCACCCCCAGTGGTCCATGTAAGGGTGTGATACACAATATCATCATGGACCAAACCGAACAAATTCAAGATGCAGGAAATTATAACGTAGATCAATATACACTCAGCAGAATAGATAGAAGAGCTAAAAGGGACTCCTCTAGTGAGCCCTGGGGATCCTGGAGTGCCCTCCTGACCCACTTGCACAAATGATCACCAAGCAGACCATGCCAGACGATATCACAGCATCAAGAATTCAAATACACCGATTAGCATATCCAGCAAAGATAGATAGATGGAAAGGGATGGGATTGAACTGATCGGCACTCTAGTATTGAACCACCCAAAACACTATGACTCCCACTACATAATAAGTTTAAATATGGCACTCAGCTGACAATCCAAGTCTCAGATGACAATGACTTGGGATGAAGAATAGACTCTTGAAATCTGATACAAAACCAGCAGGGCTCCCCAGAGTCTCAGAGTAGACTGGATGAGCCTGGATATGAAAAAGATGGAGCTGGCCTCCACAGAAGTTAATGAGTGCCAAGTGCTCTGAAAAGACTTACAAGAGTGTCCCAAGAAGATCCAGCCAAAAAACTGCGTGTAAGAGACAAGGCCGACTGGGGAGACATGGATGTCATGAAAAAGGATGTGACTTGTGACTGAGTCACAAGGCATGTGCACTGAGACCAGTGTTTGCCCTTAAGCCCTCGGTAAGGCCTTAAGCTCAATTTTCCCATGCCTCCCCAGCTATTTCCACCATCCTTCCGGCAACCGTGTTGCGGCCCATTTAAAGTCATCACAAGGTACTACCCAAGATACTTGTCCTCAGAATGAATCTCCACAGCTCCATCATCCAATCTTGCATCCTCCTCTGCATCCGTGTCTGCCTCAGCATGTCTCAGAGCTTCCATCAGAGCGCCCTCCGCCTCAATTTCCTCCTGTGACAATCATAAGTGTGTTTGTTGTCCACTGCAACATCGTCAGTGGTTAAGGTGGAGTCGTTGCAGAGCAACAAGTTTTTGTGATGGCATCAAGATGGCATTGGCAGGCCCCGAGGGTGCTGCGGAAAATTTTGGCACGAAGCCCTAAGGCCTCCTAAGGGGTCGAAAAAAATCAGCCCAGTGCGAAGGCTTAGCCTAAGGCCTTACTGAGCCTTAGCCGAGTTAAGGCCTTAGGCCTTAGGGCAAACACTGACTGAGACCGGAGATCACCCTCCATTCTCCATCCTCCATCCTACATCCTCCATCCTCCATCCTCCATCCTCCATCCTCCATCCTCCATCCTCCATCCTCCATCCTCCATCCTCTATCCTCCATCCTCCATCCTTCGTCTACCTTATCTTATGCTTAGGCTAGCTGGAGCAAGCTCTCATAGCTTCAGCTAGCACAAGTCTAAGAGATCTCACAAAAGTGAATTGAGTAACCCCTCTGTGATGCGTGACCCAGACCCCAAATTCGACATGACAGGTGCCCCATGATGCATGACTGTTGAATTGATTGAAATGGTACAGTAGCATTGCTCTGGGCTGTTAGGCCACTAGGTACAAACTCGTAGGGAACTAGAGAGGTTTCACAGAGCGTGATCAGCGTGTGGGGATGGCCGTCTGAGGTGGTGAGCTCTTGTCGTACAATCTTGCTTGAGAAGAATGTGAGGGAGAACAAAAGGTGGGTGCATGTCGGTAGACCGTGACGTAGATGTATGACAGCGTCCTGACACTGGTGGCCATCAGAATTCAGTCATGGTGAGTGTTCTTCGTTATTACTGTCAGAAACCAGAAACATCAGTGTTGGCTGTAAATGAGACAGCAGAACAACAGACCTTCTCCGAGTATGATTTCAAAGGGAGGACCCACAGGTCTCAAGGCCAAAATGAATGCCCCAGTTTGAGAGGATTGAAATCCGTGATATTGGTGAGGTGCATGTTTTCATGTATAAATTGAAATCCTGCCAGCGCTGTTCCACTGATATTTACAAATTTCTAAATAACCAGCCAATCAGCAGGTGAACGAACATGAAAAACCAGAAGGCTGATGGTTGCAGCAACATTCTGGACAGTGGCTTTGTGTTCGGCACGCTTACCACTTGCTGGCTCTGATCCACCGAAAGTGCCAGCATGTCGTACATAGCGATTGATCCCCAATGCAGGACAGTAGTGGCCAACCACATCAGAAGGGGCTCACGTAGAGATGGGCCAGACTCCATGCCACTGTGGCTGTTGTTTCGGTTGACCATGGCAGTAGACAACCGGCTGTGCTGTCAAACTGCCTTGGCGGTCGACTTTGTTTGATGTTGAAGTCGTTCTGACACGAGAAGTGGTCCATTCAGTGTGTTATCTACAACAAGAGGCAGTGCATAGTCAGACACCCATGGAACCGCCACCTGCATGACAGAAATGATTAGAGATGGGTCCTTATGTTATTTTGTGTCAACTCACTGTTGGCGCTTGCATGGCGAGTTGTGTCTCGATCTCTGCATGGATGTCCTCAAGTGATTCTTCAGTTGAGTTTGGCAGAGCCACACTGAGGAAATACAAGTTAAGAGTAATGTCAAATTTGGATGCACTCAAACATACATTATGAGGGACTTGTCCATAGCTTCTGCGGCAAGAGCCATCTCACAAGTCTCGAAGCTTTCTTCATCTTTTGACGACTTGAACGGCACTGGTTTGTAGAGAGTGAGAAGCTCCAGAAGGGTCTGTGGAGGTCTCAATTTCAGTTGCGCACTTGCAGGTGCAGCTTGTCTTGTTGGTTGCTCCAGATCCTGGTAATTCTGGAGCATGGCCTCTGCATTAATCCTGACAAGCTTCAAAAGTTGTGCTGCCTCCGTGAAGGTGTATTCAGAGGCGTTCATTAGCTCTTGATCAGTGGGATGTTGCATGAGAACGGTAGTGTCTAGGTCATCGGCTGTAAAATATGTATGATGGTAGCCTGCCGAAGTCTGAGTTGCTTGTTCATCCAGGGACAGGTTGCCAAATGCACCAAGCATGAGAGCATGAAGTTTGCGCTCAAAATACAGGACATCTGAATAATTGAAGTCCTTTTTGAGTTGTCAAAGCATCCCAAACAGATGCTTGCAAGCTTCAGTTGAATGAAGCCAAGGAAGGAGGGGTAGGTCAGAAAATATTTCTGGTAGGCAATCATGAGGGAGAGAAGGCCGTCACAGATGGTGAGAAATATGTTGTAAGACTCTCTGGATATAAACTGGGTATTCACACTGTAGTCCGGATAGGCGACTATATGAGAGCGCCATGCCATGAGGAAGAAGTGTGCATGCAACACTATCTTGGCATGATCCTGATGTGAGGTATTACAATTCTGCCAGGTGTCAATAAGCTCCCCAATGACAAACAGATAGACCAAAAGGCCCGTCTGCCCAGGGTAGGTATTGAGCTGGAATTCGAGGGTGGCAGCAGAGAACATCTGTGCAGCTGCATGGTCATCCTGCTTGTCAACCTTCTCGATGTCGCTTGTGAAGAGGGGCCGAGAATGTTGAACACAAGCATTTGTAACATGGCAAAGAATACCGTGAAGAATCCAATGATGATGATGCGAGCCCCCATCAAAATCTGATTACGCCCTGTCCTGTTTTCACACCGTGTTTTGAATCCTGGTCTGGGATAGCAGGGTGTCGACCAAAATATATCAGGATGCAAAGAACGAGCTGACAACCGTGCTGCACATTGGGAATGACATAGACCAGATAAGATGGGGCAGACTCGGCAATGATCTGTTGGGCTGCTTGTTCTACCTCTGCACCATCAGATGAGAAAGAGATGGGGTGTATATTGTACTTGTGGAGGATATTCACCAGCTTGAAGTGCATTGCAGCTAGTTCCTCGGCTGTGGTCGAGGACCCACGAGCAATGGCAGCAATAAGGATGGGAGGTATTTTTGGCAAAGGGATTGATAGCACCCAGACACAAAGCTATTCAAGTTGGTGGGGATTAGATACTACATAATTTCATTACCAGATTGATCATACCTTGTCAGCTTTTCAGAGCTGAGCAGCCTCGAATAGGGTGTCAAGGTCATCCTTCTCAGTGACCCAAATGACACCATCAACACCGCCGAGAATGAGGCAAACATCCTTGGACTCTTGGTATATGGAAAGAGCAGCTTCAAGAGCTGTATCGTCCCAAGAAAGAACAAGAGGACCAGTATAATTGAGCTTCTTCAGAACATCAGTCACCATAGCCACATTCAGTGCGGATATATCGGGTCAGAAACATGGAAGTTTTGACCGCACTTGTCTGTAAAAATCAGGCGAGCAAGTATCAACACTTGCGACAGGATGGACAAGGACCTCATGCTGTGGATGCCCATCCAGCAAAGTGCTTCTTGAATGTTAGATAGGCGTGAGTCGAAATTGACGCAAGCAGATCACAGAACTGGTCGAATACTGGATCGTAATGCATATTCTTCAAAGACTTCCCTGCTGGAGTCGTGTTTCTTGCACTACCAATGCCTTGACAATTCTGGTGAGTGTATCAGAGTTGTAGATCCCATCAACACAATCCTGAGCAAACTTGAGCCAAGGGGAACAGCCATCGTCCTGAAATATAAGCATTAAAGCAAATCCAAAAGTTCGCAAAAATGACCACTGACCGATTCAATGAGATCTCGCACACTGTGATACTTCAAGTAGAGTATCCCAAAGTCTGTGTCTCAGTATGCAACAGGTGCAAACTTCATCGACTTCTCCTCAGGCATTGGGCGAAGAATAGCAGCCTGAAAAGGATGGAGCTTCAGTAACTCCAGACATGCAGAGCATGGCTTTGGTTCCTGCCTGTTGACCGTTGATACATTGCAAAGACAATCACTTGAAAAAACTGCGCCCACATTGTGCCCAATTGTCCATTTGTGCAAAGTAAGCTCCCTACGCAAAACCATGCACTGCTCCACAGGATTCAGATCATGCCATCAGATGTTGTCCAAAGAGAACAATTCCCTTGGGATCCGTTGACGGGATGGTGCACTGCCCCCAGTTGCAGAGGTGTGAGCCATATATGTTGTGATCTTGTGGTTTGACTCCCATGTAAGCCCCAGACAAGGAAGTGGTATCGGATTTGATTGTGAAGGGACAACAACGACACCAGACCTACCTGGAACCTTTTTAAAGCCCAGGGAAAAGAGAGAACATGTAGAAAGACCGGCCGATCTTGCTTTGGTACATTTGGTGGTAGCACAGTGCTCTGTTGTTATATACCGAGCCGAGGAACTCCAGACCGGAGGGACCGGAGAGACCGGAGGATCGGAGGACCGGAAGATCTCCGGGGCTGTATACGGAGGGATCACAACACCACAGGAAGGTAAGGGTGAGTGACTACCTTGACCGGCAGGTAATCCGAGGAGGGGACAGGAGTCGGAGTACCGGAGGGGAGTAGAGAATGCAAGGGCGACTCAGTGCGAGGAGAAAAGCCAAGCAATGTTAATTATCAATCTGATGTACAAGACGTATTAAAGTGATATATATACTAAGTAGCTAATTGTATTCCCAAATAGGAAGGAGAGTGGTTCTTGACAATAAGACAAGTCAGGTGGGCTGATGGGAAGTCGTAGGACAATAAGAAAGAAGACGAGAAGACGGATAAACGGGAAACGCTCAGTAATCCTTCATTGCGTAAAAACCCGATTCGTCCGGATTACCGGGTGGCTCCGGTCAATGACCGGAGCCTAGGGATGACCGGAGGTTACCGGAATGGCCAGAAGGAAGTCGGTCAACCGAGGGAGGCTGCATGGATATAACATCTGTCCAACACTGAAGATCATAGAGAACCCGCATTTCCAGCCAGATGGCACAGTGGGAACAACAGACATGACGGACATTGTTGTCATCAAATTGTTATATCTGTGCATCTTGATTCCGGTCACGCTCCGGTCACACCGGTCACACTCCAGTTTCCGGTAACCCGGAGTATCTCGGAATGATTCGGATCATCTCGGACCATCGGGCCTATGACGCTACAACACTTTACTAAGTGTTTTCCCGTTTATCCGTACTTCTGTTCTTCTGACTTATTGTCTTGGACTTCTCTTCTCATGGTTGATTACATAACCATTACTTCTTCCGACACCATCTGACTCCGGTCGCATGAATCCCTTATCGTCATTTATTCCTAACTTACCAATCCTTCCCACCATTATTGTCTTTCCTCCTCTCATTCCTTTTTAGTATCAACAATTAGTTTGGTAGTATAAATATGTCTTAGATACTTCCAGTACTTCATCTGGAAAATTAATGTTGTTTCCATGTTCCCTTTCATGGACTGAGTCTTAACTTCTAGTCTCGTCTGCAACTCGACTCCGGGGTAAACTCAGTACCCTCGGATGTCTTCTTCTTCATTCGATCTTCCTTCTGGTCCACTTCTGGTCCACCTCTGGTTGTCCCTCGGATCTCCGGTCCATTACCGGTCTTCCGGTTCATCTCCGGTCCACCTCTGGTTGAACCCCCGGAGTTCCGGTCGACCGCCGGTTGCTCTTCTTTGCCATTCTGCCCCTTCTCTCATTTTGGCTCCTCCCCAGACAGTCGCACACCCTTCTGAGCTGTGGTGCTTGCGAGAAAAGCCGACTTCTTGACTCCGGTCCTGTCCCGGTTATCCGGATCAATTTCCGTTTCCGGAGCTCCGGATCAATTTCCGGTTTCGGAACTCTGCCGGGTTGGTCATCTTCATTCTGGCTCAGGATATAACACAAATTCAGCTTTTGGGTCATCCTCAAGGACTTTGGCAGGGAATCTGCCCAGACGGGATGGTCTTGCCTGAAATTGCGGCCCCTTCGACAATGCATTCAGCTCCTTCTGGTGAGCCTATGATGAGCCAGGTTTTGGCCCAGTCCTTTCACGTCGGCGATGGCAGTGTCCAGATGTCCGCGATTTGAGCGAGTCGGAATCCTCTCCATCTGACCTGTCATAGTATTCAGATGCCACACTGGCTATGGTTTGTACAGCAGTGGTCAGTTCTGCCTGATCGAGAGGCTCGGACTCAGACAACAGGTTGGCAGGTAGATCAAGGAAGAGATCAACATCCTCAAGGCCCAGCACCGGTTCCTCGATATCCATAGGAGTGGGTGCAGGGGGTGAATGGACCGGCTCAGATTCGACTGGGCTTGCTGAACGGGATGCATAATCAGATGACGGTTGAGGTGTGGTAGCAGCTTGATCAAAATCAGTGTCAACGTCCCCCTGCGAAACTTGTTAATGATGCTTGCAATAGTGACTTCACAACAGAGACAGACATACCAGATCTCCCAGTTCATAGTCTGCAAAGGGCTCAGCAAGGCACAAAAACCACTCTATCTGTTCACACTCTGCACGGTTCGGAGACCATATATCCAAATTTAAGAGGATCAATGCAAGGATACTCAAGACAATGATGCCACATGAGTGTGAATCCAGTCGATGCAGAGAGGGGAAGTCAGGTGGAACAAGATTGAAATCAGGAGAGTCGGGGATAAGCGATTTAAGCCACCACTGTACCAGTGCTAATTCTTTGGTTGGGAGTGTGCCGTTCAGTGAATCTTCATATGCTATAGTTTTTGCGACAAGGTTGATCTTGAGGAGTGTCCAATGATTGCCAGATACATGCAACGGGAAGTAAACAACATCTACTTGCCCTGCTCAGATAGCCTTTTCAATGGGGGAAAATGCCGCTGGCATATAGCTTGTAGACTTTGAGTGTGCATTACAGAGTGATTGAATAAACAAGCAGTTCAGGATCTGGATCCGGCTCCCAGGGCCCACCCGCTGTAATATATAATCAATGCCGGCATTGATCAGTCCATCATTGAGCCACTGAGTGCTGAGAAACAAGGCAAGATTTTCTGTTGTAAGATGAACGGCAGGGCTCATGCCAGGCACAACAACATCCCAGGGCAGGCAGCTTAAAGTGTCCCAGCACACATCAATCCACTCACTGGTGACGGCGGCGGGAATTTGCTCGGCTACATCCTCGAGCCAATCAGCAGCTCACTGCCAGCAAAGGTTCTTGTTGAGATAGACTTCGACGTTGAACAGCAGACTCTCAACCCAGAGCAGATAAGTTTGGCCAGGGAGGTGGGGAAATTTAATGGATTGTGCACTGGAAAGCCACACGTTATTGAAGAATGATCAGTGGTCCAGAAGAAATGATACAGCTGTCAATATCGACCATGCCACATGCTGAAGGATGGATCTAACGAGACAGGCTCGTTGGAAAACATGGCACTTTGTTGCCGTGTTTCTGTTGAGGGGGCAGGAACATTGTGAGACCAGCCTAGGAGCTCCGTGACACAAAGCTTCGAGTCAGGAATGACTGAGGCACGGACACCAGGAGGAACACAATGTGCATGCTTGACACGTGTCAGAAGATCATCTGACCACACTTTGCCCACTCCAACCCAGTCGGCTGCATTAAAATTCTGAGGAGAGTCGTCAGAGTTGAAGTCGGAGGTGATGTTTACGAGCGAGGCTCTGGGCTGATTTGGTTTGTCCCCCGCTCCCCCTCCAGTGTAACAAGAGAGCCGAGGACGACAGAAAGGCTGCCCATGCAAACCACATTTTTTCCTCTTGAGAGATGGTGCTGTTGTGGTCAGATCCGAGACAGAGCCTGGGGTTCCAAGAAGGGCATGAACAGCTTCGGAGATGCGCATGCGACACCTATGGTGCTCGTCTTTGTCATCTGTCAGTTCTTCCAGATGTGGCATACACATATGATCTCCGTTGTCAATGTCACCATCATCGTTGCCTTCACCTCTAACAACTGGGGCTAAAGATGGGGACTGTGGCTGGCTGGTATTGGCACCCTTCTGCCATGCAGGTGCATTGGATGATGCTGCGGACCAAATGAAGGTCGATCCTGAGGAAATGTCTTGTGAGAAAAGCCATATTTGAAGCCCTATCCAGGGATATGTGTGTGCAGTGATATTGAATGGGTGGCCGTAGGCATTTGTGAAGAGGAAGACACTTGGTAAATAGACGATGAACTGAAAAAGAACCGAATTGAGACATGTCCTGAGCACGAGAGAGTGGCAAGCACATACCAATGCAAAAAAAAAGAGGAGAAAACTTTGGAAGAGATATAATATTAGCATGAAGGCGACTGCTCTAGTCTCAACGGCTGCTTCCGTTGCAAGGAGCTTGATAGTGTGGAGACAGTACAGGCTTGAAGTCAATGACACAAGAGCCGTGACAACTGTGATAAAGAGAAACAGAAGGGGCCGGTACTGATGACATATAGTCTGATGTGTGGATGGCTGGAGGACTGGGTTATGATATATACTGCGGTGGTCCCAATGAGGAATGTACGGGCATTGTACCTACATACATCAGCCCTAATGTATGCTACAGTCGACCAGCTATCGAACACTTTGAAAGAAATACTATGAGATCCTCTCACCAAAACGAGTAGTCAGGACGGGAAGGTAACAAGAGGAAGGATGATTAAGGAGTGTGGTAACCAGGTGCGATGTAGCATTGAAACTTGTCGAAAAAAATAAGAACCTCATACACATACTTGGCCAGCCGTGCCACCGCCTTCCTGGAAGACACCAGGCGACAGAAAAATTGATGGCAACAAGTGGCGGTTGGGCATCACATGCGAGTAGGGCGTGAACCTTGTCTTCAATGTCTCCTTGGCAGAAATGGCACAGGTGCTCCTCTCGAGGGATAGCCAGCCTGTACCTAGCCAGGTATCGGAGACATTCGACACTGAGTGTATGATCTCCGAGACGAAGGTGGGTGAGAGCTTTACGATGAGCAGGAACAGCAACCATCATGAGGTAATGGCGGTGGCGGCGTGTGACACGGGAAAATGTTTTATCAACGGCTTCAAGGCGATTTCGCAGTAGGTGGGTCTTCTGGAGGTGGTCGATATCGAACTGCAGGTCCACATCCACAATCTCTGTGACCTTCGTGACAATGGCTTCAATAGAGTCGATGGACAGGAAATCTGCAGGGACAACGCGTATTGGGGTAGGAAGGGTGCTCAGCATGATTGCTACGTCACCCGCCCACCCCGCAAAGCCCGTACGAAAAAGATCCAAGGAATCCATAAGCGCTGTACGGACCACTCTGTCGGATTCGGCGCCAAGAGAAACCATGTAGTGTAAGTGTCCAAGTGCGATCAGAAGACGCTGAATCCTTATGGGCATCAATCCAGTCTCAGTGAAGAATATAGCTAGCATTGAGCGGGAGTTTATACCCAAGAGGCGGCACAGGAATGTATGTTGAGCATCCAGGTGTTCTTCAATCAGACCGGCATCCACGTCAAGGGAGATATCTGCGCTGGAAATGAGGTGACAATCAACACTTGCCATGTACAAGGTAAGGCCCTCCTTGACAGGCAGGGAGCTGATTCTGTGTTTCATGGCGAAAGTGGTGTTGCTCAAATTCCTAGCTTTGGAGGCTTTAACTGAATAATTGCGGGAGAAAATGTTGGGTGTTGTGGACGTGAGCCAGATACCCACGTATTTGAATTCACTGACGAGTTCAACAACAAGATAGCCCAGACAGAGCGAAGGCAGAATGAGCGGCAGTGGACCGAAGATCATCCATTTTGATTTGCACGCGCTAATGAAAACCCTTTTACTTTTGCACCAGGCAAAGAACTGGGTGACTTTCTCCTGGAAGGTGGAGAATGAGGTAAACATGATTATGTTGTCGTCCGCTTGTTCTGCGAGACTGCCCGTCCATGTAGACGAACATCGTCCGGGTGTTTGCGAAGCTGGAAATCTGCGAAAAATATATTCCAAGACAGGGAGATGCCGAGTCGCCTGTTAAGAGCCCAATCAAGGAGCGGAATGGGAGGCAGTGCTCGTCGCCGTATTTCGTCGCGTAACACATTCGCACGTAGACCATGCGCATCCAATCAAAGAAAGGACCTGAGACACCTGTGGCATACATATCAGCCCATAGACGACCCACGTCGGTGTATGGAAACATGTTGGTCATGTCCCCGAAGAACACATAAAGAGGCTTACTTTCCGCGCGTGCACAAGCAATAGCACAGATGAGGATGAAGCAGTTATTCTCTGTATGATAGCCCAGACAAAAGCTGTTTTGGGAGTCGGGGATGACCCTGTTTGCCTCAGCCCATTTGTGCAGCCGCTGGTCAAATAAAAGGGTGAGCACCTTCAGCAGATAGCACTCGACGGTAACTTTCCAGGTCCTCAGCTCTGCATCCCTGTTTGAGTATCCCGACAAGGATGGTGATGAGCCATTGTATCAAGTACCAGAATTCCGTCGGGGCCCGTCGGGGTCCAAAGAGTCCTGTCAAGACAATATCTTATGTGAACGATAAGGGAGGAACGTCACAAAAAGGGGGACTTCGTGAAAAGTGTGAAGTCCTATCGGATGCCGGACGGAGGTCCAACTCGGGGACCGACGGAGGGAGTGGACTTGGCTTCAGCTCGTGCGCTGCGCCCTTCTCTACACCCAGTGTCCAATTTCGGAGGAGAACGGAAGACCAAAAGGATGCAGACTGAGAAGAGGGAAACTTAGTCGATATTCAAACTGACCAGAAGCGAGAGTACATTGAGCTATTTAAATGATATCGTAGTGTAATTAATCATCGGAGGCCTATAGGCTCCGCGATGGGAATGAGTATGTAGGAGTCAATGTAAGTCAATGCTGTGTCGGCGGACGTCGGAAGACCGAGGACGCCGACGAAGAAAGTCATAGTGAATCATAGGGAGTCTTGAGCATATGGTGAATGAAGTAGCCAATAAGAATGGGGACGTTACGATTCGGCGATACTCGGAGGCCGAGGGAGTCCGATGTCACGGTACGTGACACATTGCTGCGGTGTGTCGCAACTATCCAAGCACGCATGAAATAGCTCGACAGGACCTCATTTGGGATAGCCATAATCCTTGAGTAGGAGATGGCATTGATCCCTTGCGCACTGCAGTAACTTCGCTTGCGCAGTTTGACTTTAATTCTCCTTATGTTGTCCTCCGTGATCCGATGAGAAAAGAAACCTTGAGGTGTGTGGTCCTGCATATGTTTGGGGATAGTGTTTGCGAGCGCGCTTACAATCTCGTGCAGATCGGCGTCAAAGTGGTCGGGAACCGATTCGGGAGGATTGAGGCGCGCTTTGAAAGAGTCGTGCAGTTGCTCAGGGGTAACAGCAGGTTTCACGGGTCGGTCGTCAGTCCATTCGCGCAATAAGTCCCAGTATTCCCTGTTTGAAGTACATGACAGCAAGTGGGTAAGATTCACACGCAACATCTCGTGCTCCCTGTCAAAAATCAGAGGCTGAGAATTGCATGTTCGCTTTGAATCGTACCTCCAAGGTCCCCTGTGGCCATCATCCTGGTCCACGATGTCCTCCAGATCTAACTGGGGTACATTCCAATTTCTCAGAGGTGTCTCTGGCAATTGCAAGAAAATGTTCGGTAGATTCAGACTCGGAGCCATTTCTGTGTCGAAGTCTGAGAGATCAAGAGTAGAACAGTCAATTAACTGTATGAATGGCATGTCAGGGGAGCTGTGCCCACCCAGCGGAACTCTACCGGCGCTGAACGCCTCTGTATCCAGTCCGTCGCCAGACTCAAGACGTCGCTGTTGGTGCAGGGCCATCCAAGTGTCGAGTTCGTTCCTGCCCAGTAGCAGAAAGAGCGAATGGCATATTGAGAGGAGGTGTAGATAATCAAAGTCCGAGCACGGGGCGCCTCCATGACGGCTTTTAGCACGGTGTGGTGTGGACTGTGGTTCTACTAGATGCAGGGTATTATTTGCAAGTAGAGTAGTGTTCGTCCTCTAGAGGGAATAGAGTTTACAGCTTTCAGTTAAGATGGAGGGCTTCGGTTTTGTGCTTGTTAAAATTTCCTGTGTGGATTAAAGTTAGTTGGTTAGTGTAATAGTTATGATCCGTCCGATGGGGTCTGGGTTTTCCAATAATATTTGTTTCGCACTACTGGTACACGGTGGAATCGTCTCCACTCACGTAGGAAGCACTAGATCGCCCTTTTCTATACCTGTATCCTTCACCGGATATGTTGATACGAATCTGGGGCCTTCTTGGAGGATAGACAGTGAATTCTGTTCTACAGGTGGAGCTGTTAAAAAGCCTTTGTCGCGATGTGGGTTCACTTCGTAAGCCTCCAAGGATGTGTAGTTGTTATGGGTTTCTTTTAATGGAATGGACACTATCCGCTTTTGAAAGCAAACAGAAAAATGATGTCCGCAGGTCTCTGATCGCACTCCACGGTACCGCGAATGATTAAACATAGAAGGCAGATGCTTCAACGGACTACGTGAAGGATGTGGATGGCTCCTCGGAGAGTCCGCACACTTCAAAATGCTAATATTGTTAACAGGATCTGAAACGGAGAATGGATCTGGGTAATTGATTTGTTTCCGTGCAGTCGTTTGGGGTCAGAATGGATCTGTACCAAGAACTGGCGCCGTACTGGAGCTCTTTTGGAGCTTTACGGTATAAAATCTGTTGGTGGACAGTGCCTCTCAGGACCTGGAGAGGACTGAAGAGTTTTGTGAAGGGCCTAAAGGACAACGCTTCCGGGGATTATTCTTGTTCAGAATGGAGGATGAGTAAAGAAGAGAGCCCCTGGTGACCAGTGAACTCTATAGATTGGCAGGTTTCCTACTTTTCCGCTCTAGTCTAGGACAGTAGCAGAAAGCAGGGGAGTTCGGAGATAATTTCTCTAGATACAGTGAGTGGTATTTATACTGTTTCTAAAGACCATGTGATTTTCCCTTATTCTGATGACTCCATTCCTCTTTCCGACGATCGGGAACAGGTCCCCCTCTTCCCGCTCTCCCTCCCAGCTGTGCGGAATCATTGTATGAGCTCGCCGACTGATTTCCTAGCGTGCAGAATGGTTCTACGAGCCAATGGACTGCGTATGTCTTCGTCCAACATGTTGGAAATGTTCGTGGTGTATTTCTTGTAGGTGGAATGACTCTGCAAGAGCGCGGACCGTGTAATTGTTGGTCGGAATTGGTCTTCTAAAGTCCATGTGATTTTCCCTTATTCCAATAACTCCATTCATCTTTCCGACAATCGGGAACAGGTCCCCTCTTCCCGCTCTCCCTCTTAGCTGTGCGGAATCATTGTATCAGCCTGCGGACTGATTTCCTAGTATGCAGAACCATAGCCAGCGGACTGCATATGTCTTTGTCAGACATGTCAGAAACGTTCGTGGTGTGTTTCTTGTAGGTGGAGTGACTCTGGAGTCGGCGGACGATGTGAACTTGGTTGTAGACGATCGCAGAGCATGGCGGAATGATCCTGGCACCAGCGGACGGTGTAGTTGCTCATCGGACACGGTCGTAGTCAGACTCGTGGGGCCAGCGGACGATGCAAACTAGGTTGTAGACGATCACAGAGTGTGGCGGAGTGATCCTGGTCACTGGTCGGACTACACCGCAGATTATGTCGCAACGGTCTCTGGAGCCGGCGGACGATGTATAGATGATCACAGAGTGTGGAGGAATGATCCTGGGGCCAGCAGACGGTGTAGTTGCTCATCAGACACGGTCGTAGTCAGACTCTGGGGCCGGGGGACAATGCAAACTAGGTTGTAGACAATCGCAGAGTGTGGCGGAGTGATCCTGGTCGCTGGTCGGACTACACCACGGATGATTTCGCAATGGTGGGCAAACATAGTGCAGCCTCACAACGGCGACCAGAGAACCTCGTGCCTCCGTTTGTTTATCCTCGAATGTGTAAGCCGAGTTTGAGGAACAACCCTCCCCCCAGCATAGGGAAAACGCAGCACGAGACGACCCTCTTTTAGACGACGCCAAGGAGCCAATGTGCACCGAGATGGGATGTCCGGAACTGGTCACAGGCCCGTACAGTCGATCCAAAGCCTCATCGGGTGTGAGCGCTGCATTGGCAGCCTTTTGAGCGAGGATGTCCAGTTCCGTCGGCAGTGCAAATTTAACCACCGTGGCCTTGAGTGGTGGGGGAGCAGGACCGTAGACCCGTTCTTCAAAGCCTGTGAGGCCGATTTGGACCTGCGAATGATTTGACCAGGTGAGGGCCTGCGTAATACGGATCGAGCCATCCAGAATGCGTGGTAGGATGCCGGAGGATGCGAACACGAAGTCGATAATGGTTGATCCGAGGGATTGGAAAGAGGTGAAAGTGCCCGGGGACGAGCTCTCCTTCACAGCGCCATTGAGAATTGTAAGCCCTGTATCAGAGAAGAGCCTTAGAAGCCAATGACCACGGGTATTCACTGTTATATTGCAAGACGAGCGGGCAAGAAGGGACCCGCGGGGAATATGGTTACTGATGCGGCCATTTTTATCGCTGGCTCCAAGCAACTGTTTATCAGGGCATATAGAGCACACTGTAACTGCCTTGCTGAAGCGTACGGTTGGGTCGATGTCCGTCCATTCTTGCCATCCCGCTGTAACTGGCAATAGATATGCCCCAATCAGAAACATGTGGACGAGATCGAGCACGACGAGATCTGGGCTGGAGAGCTCAGCGCACAGTTTGAATGGAATACTTTCTTTGAGGATGACCGCAACTCCTCCCCATGCCTGAACCAGCCCTGGGCGATCAGCGCGGGACATCGCGACAACAACGTAGCCAGGTGGTAGGACAAGAGTTCGTTCCTCACCTGGGCAGAGGAAGGTTTCTTGGAAGATCACAATGTCGTGAGCTAAAATGAAGGCAATGATATCTGGGTCGGTAATTTTGACAGCCAGCCGACCATTTATATTCCAAGCAACGATATTAAGACTTGACAAAATGTGTCTATCAGCGCCGTGCTTTAGGTGTGGTAAGGTAGTATCTACCAGAATTTATCTTCCTTGCGCCCAGTCGGGTTTGCGCGATGTTTCCCGTAGCTCGAGGCAGTGGACACGTTCAGCGCCTCCATCCCCCTGGGCAGGTTAGTGCGCATGCAGTCCAAGAAGCGCTGGCCCATCTCGATGTCGCCGAAGCAAATACTGACGATCGCGTGTGCATCAAATCCAGCCTCCATGATGGCCTTCTTCGCCACAGTCATTGCGGACGCCCTGGTGAGATTGACGTCCCACATACACATTGAGGCAGTCGTCCGGCCTCTTGTGGTGTTTCACCAGGCGCTCAGGCTCGGGAGAGAACTCGCACTGCCTCTTGCTGCCGGAGGAAGTGTCTGTATAGTCGCGATTCTGGTGGTAGGGAGCCGGTGACGGAGCACACTACACACGGGAGGAAGCCACGCTCTGCGAGTATGCATCACCGTTACCCCGGACCAGCAAAGGAGCACGCTGACTGCGGTGCGCCGAGGCAGCCTGCAGTTGGACACAGGAAGCGGGGATAGAGGTGTTGGTGCGATGGGGCTGGGTATCCTATAGATATCATTGAATCAATTAGTTTCAGTGCTGATTAAATCCCATCATCAGCAAATCAAATCAGGTCTATTGTGATTTCAGCTGATGTCAGCCATGCGGAAACTAATTGTTTCGACTGAATTTTCGATGATATCTAAACTAAAAGATTCGTCATCATATTCAGCCACATCTAAAAGTTGCCTTTTGCG
Organism: Mycena sp. CBHHK59/15; assembly: GCA_029204085.1. Lineage (NCBI taxonomy): Eukaryota > Fungi > Basidiomycota > Agaricomycetes > Agaricales > Mycenaceae > Mycena > Mycena sp. CBHHK59/15. The sequence continues at coordinate 72,871 of JARGXW010000570.1, forward strand.
GTGTGAGTGGAATTAAGAGACTACAATGCCAACCATCTGCTGAAACACCATTACAGATCTGAAGTTGATAGGCAATCACCAAGCCTCACTTGTGTGGCCAGATCAAACGACAAGATCCAGAGATCTCACACCTCTTGTGGTGGCCTCAGGACTCAACAATTTTCTCTGGTAGAGTGTTTAGGAAGCTTTGATCCCTTGCCTGTGATCAAAGTTGCTTACCTAAAACTGACTGGTCACGAGTCTACAACTTGAACTCCAATTTTGACCCCAACTTGACCCCAACTTGGGCCAAGTTGGGGCACAAGTTGGGACCTCAATTATGAAACACCTCAGAGGACTTTTTTGCCTCAACCTTCATCCGACTTCGCCTCAAAGTTGCAATTTGCTGTGACAATGAGTGTCACATGTCCTAACTGGGAGGTCCATCTGGAAGTCAGGGTCAGGAGTCGGGTTGGTCAGGCAAGTCGGGATAGAATGGTGGCAAAAATTGTCAGTGTACCTTTTCCCAACTCCCAAGGTGACTATTCTTGATACAGATTGAGGTTTCTTTACAGCTGATGTCAAAATTATGCAGAATTCTCATTTCACTTTCTTTTCTCAGGCTCTACTGGAATGCAATCCAGCAGTGGTTCCCAATGGCGAGGGTTCGATTCCAGCTAGTGGTGCATATAGCACCATAATTGGAACACCAGAGAATACTTCCACTTCCCCGGCAGTTACACAAATTTCTCTTTCCACGCTTAATCATATTAATCATACATACAGGCTATTCATGTAAAAACATCGTGGCCGATTATGCGGGTAGGCGGAACTCCACAGCACCAAGCTCGCCAAACTCCCAAAGTTTGGTGAACGAAAGCCCAGACGCTTCCCCAAGTTTGATAAGTTCCTGAAGAGTCCGCTCTTTGGCGTTGTAGCAAAGCAGCATGGTCAGATCCAGGTTATATTGGCGGACTTTCCCGACACCGTAGTTGGGGAGCATAGGTTCAGGAGCCTGCGTGAACTTTGACTCGGAGACGGATGTACGGTTGCCACTCTGCAGAATGTACTCGTCTACGATAGATAATGAGTTCCGCTGCGAATATGTTGGAGCAGGGCAAATTTAGTAACGTACGGATCAAAACGCGGCTGCCAGGTTTCATGACTTTGCGGACGCCGTTCAAGATGGTGATACACTCTGCATCAGGCCAATCGTGCAGGATGTTTTTCAGCTGGAAGCGAAATAATGTTTTAACTCTACAGCTTTGACGAACAAGGATCACATACGTAGTAAACATCGCATCCGGAAATGGGAGATTCAGTGAGGAAGTTGATAGCTTTGAATTCAATGCGGTTTTCCTTGATAGCCTCGGGACATTGCGCAGGCCAAATCGTGTTTTTTGCTTGAACCATCCGATCGGGCATGTCTTGAAGTTTGAGCTGCAGTTTCGGGTGCGCCTTAGCAAACTGCATGGTCATCGTCCCGACTCCACCGCCCACGTCACAGACAGTGGCGCCATCGCCCAGGTGCGCCCAGGGATAAGCTGCAGAATAGAATAATTGGACGGATGAACGAAAGAGGACTCTATGGAAAGAACATACCGCTCACGATGGCAGAGGCCTCGACGGTGTTTCCCCAGCCGAGCATGGCGAGGCCGAAACGTTCTCCACCAGCGCGCGCCTCTGGCGTTTGCTGCACCATGTATCAGAGCTATGCAGGAATGACATCTTTTGGGAAACTCACAGAATCCCAGTAGGCGAACAAGCTCTTGGGTTGCCCGGAGAATCTGTTCCATGCAGAATGTTCCGGAGCATAAGATGGGCCCCATGTCGGATCCGCGAGTGTTTCCACGAGCTTAGTACCAGCTTGGTCATTTTCCTCGATGCTAAATTAAACAGCGCTGTGAGTAGGGCGACGCAGAGGTGGCGGGAATGCGATGGACGGACAAGTGGAATCCGAGACTGCTGATGGGGTTTGCAGACAAGAGTTGGATGCTGATGCGGTTGTTGGCGAACACGTCCATGTCGACTACGAGATGGACCCGATCATTAGCTTCGAAGTCTTGATGCTTTTTGTGAACATCAAATACAGACCTTCACGGAAGCAATGCCCAGTAGCAAGCAGTCGCAGAATCCTAGCAAGCTTCACCTGCTCTATCCCCGTCTTCTTGCTGATTTCCGAGACGTGCATGCCAGCTGGTTTCTCTTGGAGAATATCCGGGATTTTGAACGAAAGCGCAACATGGAGGCAAGTCGTCTCAAAGACCTGGAGAGTAACCCATTGAGCACATCGAGGGTCAAGAAATACCGTAAGAGGCGTACACCCATTGTTTTCTGACATGATAAGAATTCTCAGTTGGACAATTGATGTTGAATCAAATAAGTAGCCTCACGTTGACAGCAGTGTGGCTTGGTCGCGCAAGAGTAGCACACAGCTGCGCGCAAGCACCCTCAAGAATTTGAACCGCCTGAATCATCTCGAAAGACGATATTTGTTTGTCGAATGAATGAGGGGCGGTACTGTCCAGAGAAGGAACCCCCTCCGGCGACTTGTTGTACTCGGTTTCGAGGGTCTTCGCGGCATTGGCGATGAGAGCCACGAGGGCGGACACGGGACTATCGGCGGGAGACATTTCGAGGTGGTATTTCGGGGTGTTGATGGGACGACTCGGAGTCGCGCAATCATCTTTTGTGTTCGTCGGGATGTAAAGTGGATTGGATTGATTATCCCACAGAGCAGCAGTGACTACCACGATGACACATCCAGGGCTCAATACAGGTGATCCGACAAGGGGGTAGCATGGATATGCATCCAGTTAGGCACTTAAACCCACATCATTTACCGAGGTTCAGCTCGGCGTGATCATCGTCCGAGGAGAAAGAATCAAGCACTGGAGGGCAGGGTGCGGGCCCGCTCGTGTACACAATTTGCTAAGATTCGTATCTCATCTGGCGTTTGGGAAGAGATCAAGGCAGTGTGCGTTTGTTTACAACTCATTCCCAGACGAGCCTCTCTACTCAGGCAGCATCTCGGGGTCTCATGTGGGGGCGCGTTGCCATCCGTCAATGCCATAGATAAACGAAACGAGGCGCTGTACACTATGCAACCAAGTTTGGCTTGAAAAGTTGCCGAGGAGTTGTTCACCATAAGAAACCCTCAAAAGCAACGGTCACGGCGCACAAGTGGCCATGGCGTGAATGAAACGCCGTCATGGACAGGTGCAAGACAAGTGTGTAGTGCATGTGCATATCATGTTCGCGAGACGATAGGCAATACATAGCGTGCGTGTAAAAACAAAATGAGACGGAAAAGATATTACTGTAACGGAAGCATATTCAGTGGGAGTCAAGAAAAGAGAAAGCAAGAACACGCACAAAAGTAAGAGCTGCGCCCTTCGTTTTCTTTTCGCCTCCAAGCTCGAAGCTGGGAGTACGGCTCAGGATATGACGTACAGATAAAAGACGGATACGCACTGCTTGCACCGCTTGAGCGACATCTGCATTTTGTATTTGCACACTGTGCACTCTAGCCGCAGAACGACCTTCTTGGTCGTCTTTGCCTACAGACACAAGACCATCTCGTCAATTGTGGTTTGCAAGAAGTAACGGACAGACATACCTTCTTGTGGAAGACTGGCTTGGTCTGACCACCGTAACCCGACTGCTTGCGGTCATAACGGCGCTTCCCCTGCGCGAATAACGAGGCTTTACCAGTCTTGTACTGGGTCACTTTGTGAGGGCTGTATGACAACAAGATAATTAGAATGCGAGTGACCAGCAAAGGGCGAGGAAGGCGAGAAGAATATGATGACACCGCCGCGCAGAGCGGCGCCTGCTGATCTCCCATGAGCAATGCCTAAATTATGCACAGTATGTGATCTTTGGGCTCATGCGACATAGCGAAAAGGGTGACTGCGCAGGGACGCGTTGTTGACGGTGGCGGATGTGTCCACTAAAGAGCACCCAAAGATGTCGACGTACGTGTGTTTTTTGCAGGGCTTGCCCTTACAGTCTATCGACGAGTAAATTCTGTATGCTCAATTATGGAACCAAGATTGCTCACAGGTCCGGCGTGTCCTATAAATAAAATTCAGCACTCGAAATAGCAGCGAAGGATACTAGGACGTACTTGGGGATGTTGACCATGGTTGTTGGCGGCGACGGGAGGATGGTCGAGGATGTGCGTTGTTCTTGTTTGGCTGCGGCAGGAACTGTACAGTTCCTCGGCTGATGCCATGATCTTATCCTTATCTTATCTCACCTACCCCAAATACATAGCCTATATTTAGACCCCCTTCACTATTTTTCCGTCCTGTTATCGCAATCGCAATTGAGCGCGAGTTCCTGCGCGCATTCGGCGCACAGCTGCCTGCGTAGTTGGAGCGCGACTCGGAAGTACTCGTCACGGTCTCTATTCCAGCTGTCGGCGCCATGACCTCGAGTCGAATGTGAACCTGGGGCATCGCGACTCCGAGTCCTTGGGCTTATCGCATCCGGGCGCAAGTCGGCGTATGGGCCGGTGTACGAGGGCCACGGTCTCGATCAGAGACGGCGAGACGCGCGTTCCTGCGCAGCTGGGCAGGGGCGGGGGCTGGCGGCCAGACTTTGACGCCTCGCGCGTGGCCTCGATTCCGTGTGGACGCTGCAGGCTTGATTCAGTCTTCCCAGCACAACATTTGATTCGGGTGCCCGGCCGCGATCTGCAATCTTGGCGGTAAATCACTCCCAGTTGCGCGTGGCGCTGGCCGACTTGGACGGGGCGCCACGCAGGGTTGCTGAATAGGAAAAGTAAGCTTGGAGTTGTCATGATCGCTGCTAGTTATTCATAGAATTGTCCCTAGACCTCGAACTGAAGGATCGTTGAAGTCCTTGATTGTTTTTGGATTCCCTGGCCATGTAACTGGCTATCTAGATTTCCGAGGCTACGAAATAATTGAAATCTTGCTAGTCGCCTCCAACTCGCATCCCATTTAACAGCACCGCCGCATCGCGCCTCGCACCGGAACTCCCTGGTCAATCCCCCACCCCGCGTACCGCTCATAATCTGACCCAAACTCCTCTCTATCTTCTTTCTGCCGCCTTGCATGCAGCGCCACAATATGCTCCATCCCCGCTGCTGGTCCGCGGAGCGTACGCCCGCTCGGCAGCCGCGGTGGCGCGAGCCCCGTCTTCCACGATTCAGTGCCCCAGAAAGAACCAGAAAGCGAACCAGACACACCTCCTCTTGACACCTTGCAAACGCCTCCGCCAAGCTCCCACCGCGGTTGATCTCAAATGCGCCTTCTTCCCTGCCTTCTGCAAGCTTTCGGGCCAGCATCTCAGAGCGGAGGGTCGCCGTCGCGTCCTCGTTCACGCCGAGCGTCGGCGTTAGGACGACTCCATAGCGCTGTGCGCCTTCACGCGACACAAGTCCCTCACGCACCTCACGTGCAACGAGTTCTGCTGGTCGTAGGTACGGCGCGCCGTATCCTCCGCCTCTGCAGTCACGTCGGAAGCCGTCAAAAGGAGGAAGAGAACGAAGAGACGTACCCCCATGTACACCTGCAACAAGCACGTTAGGAGTCATAGAGTGCGCAATGAAGAACGCACCATTCCAGCACATCGCCTTCGTTGACTGCGATAAAATCAGCCTTGGAGGGCAGCGCGACACGCACGCCGTCGGCGGCGCGCACGAGGGTCTTTGAAGAGCGCGCGCCCGGGTCACCACCTACTTTGTTAAGCAGACGGACGACACATGAATGAAGACGCACCATTCACGCCCCACGGTCGCGTGAGCCATCGGTCGTCGTGTAGCGAGATCTCGCCTGCGCGGAGGAAGCAGTAGTCTGGACCCAAATGAAAAACCAACTGCCAGCGGACGGAGCCACGCGCACCAATGCGAACCCCGTTTCCACCCCGGTGCAATCCTGCGCCGCCAGAATCCGGAATCGTTGCGTAGTGCTCGATGCGTAGCGGGAAATACAGCTCCAGGAACTGCCGTGCCGCACTATCAGCATTCGTCTGTGGCAATATCCGTGCACACACCTCGTTCGGCACAGTCTTCATCGATGGAAAGAGCGAGTGGCCGTCCTACACGCGATGCGTGAAGGGCCATTTCATGTAGCTGCACGGCGGCACGCACCAGTCCATCGCCGACGGGCCGCCCTGGCACCCCGCCGAAGCCGATCTGGTACAGCTGGAACCACGTCCCGTCCGCGCGCCACCCGCTGTAGAACAGGTGCGGGCCTGTCCGCAGCACGGTCAGTGAGAGCGGGGGGTGAGGGCGGGCGAGGACGCACTGTCGCTGAAGCCCGCGGCGGTCATGAAGCGCGGCTGACGCTGCCCGAGCGTGCCGATCATCAGATCGAGCGTGCGTCCGAGAAGGTGCGTGCGGCACGAGAGCGCTGCCGGCCGCACGGGGTTGAGGAGCGTGCCGAGCGGAATGCGCACGTCCATCAGGTCGTATGCGCCTTTGTGCATGTCGCTTTAGGTGGCCGCTGCAAATAAGCTGTAGTGCAGCTCACCGTCATTTAGGGTGATGCTCGGGTCCAGCGCCTTGATGAGGTATGCGCTTGATCGCCTGCAGACTGTTAGCTCACGTGGAGAAAGGTGGAACCGGTGAGGCACATCTTCCAGGTTGTCTATGCGGCGTACGTGGTGAGCGTGGAGATCCCGAGAAGTGCATTCAGACTTACGGGACTGACGAGCCAGTTTACGCTCGACTCGGCCTGCGGGTCTACAAACTCATCTCAGCACTGTGCATGGGCACTGCGACGGACACTCACCAGTCCCTTCAAAGTCGTACACCAGCCTCTCCCCAGACCCGTCCTCCAGCGGTTCCTTGAACATCGTGCAGCATACCTTCCAAGGGCCCTGTGCACGAAACCTCAGCAGGAACGACGGACATGAATACAAATGACCAATGACCATCCCAGTCCCATCGTCGTCCATCCAATCCCTCGAGACCGTCGTCAGTTATATATTTGCTCACACGGAAATCGACTGACGTGAACGTCATCCTCCCACCAGGGATGCTCGTCTTGAGCAGGCGCGCGAACGCGATCTTGTTCCTGTCGAACAGGTCGTCTAGCGCCGTCTCGAACGCCTCTGTGCCGAAACGCTGGCACATCTCGATGACCCTGGGAGGCGAGCAACTCATTACTCCGTGCATGTCGAGGGCAGACGGCGGACGCACCTCTGACTTGCGATGCGGCAGGCCGCGACCAGCGCGTGCAGGTCTGCTCGCGAGAAGTCGGGTGTGCGTGAGTTTCGGCAGATGACCTTGCACCAGACCGTGGTCAGCATGAAGGACAAATCTTTGGGTAGTCTCGCACATTCTGCAATGCATCATTTCGCGTGCCTTTGTCGTAGAGTTTCGACAGCGGGATTTGGATTCCCTCCTCAAAGATAGAGCGTCCGTTGATGGGTAGCGACCCAGGGCTTTGCCCGCCAACACTGGGAATGCGGGGCTGTTAGTCGGTGTAAAGGATGCGAGAAATTGCATACTCAGTGAAGTGTCCTGCGTTACCCCTATGAGTTTGCCATGAATAGAACGCTGGAGCGTCACTGACCTTGATTAGCTGTCCAAGCGACGCGTTTTCCTTCGTAGTAAACAGGCAGCATGACAAGCATATCGTTCAGGTGGGAGATCCCGCCCTGCGTCGGGGGCTTCAATCATAATCTCAGTGTTTTGGATGCCCCAAGACTTACCTGTACTTCATACGGGTCGTTCGTGATAAACACCTGAGAAATCCAATGAGAGGCTTCGTGGAAAATGGTATTACAGGACGTACGTCGCCCTCTTCGATCGTCCCATTCCATATTTTGAGAAAATGCTAGACGGCCGTTATCAAACGACAAAGCGTCGTGTATACACGTTGTCTTGCCTGGATGTACGAGCCAAATTGTCCAACGACCATCTTGCCGTCATCTATACAAGTCAAATAAAAGGATGCAACGACGAGAAGGCACACACTTGGGCCGGCGCCCGCAGATATCATGGGGAACTGTTAAGAATTCAGTCAACAAAAGTAACGAAACCAGCAGTGTTCAGAAAAACCCACATAATCCAGCTGCTCGCGCCTTGGGGATAGTCAGATGTATGTTATGCCAGACTGCTGAAGGGAACGAAACTTACATTGCAGGGGATAACGCAGACCTCAAAATCAGACCGTCCATCTCGAGTCTTGCATTGGCAAGCGCCGCCTCCACTAGCTGCGTAATAATCTTCTGATTATCTTCTGCTTCGGCTCGGATGCTGCTGTCGATGGGTATTGGCCAGAGAAGGATATTCCCGAATCGATCAACCTCGGCACGGTGGTCTGGCATTATAACGCTGTTTGAGTCCATCTGTCAAGTCCGTTAGATAAATTAAGCTTCTGTAGTGGACAGCAGGACCTCGGTGATGATAGCTGGACCAGCGATTCTATCTCCGTCTCGAAGCCGAGTGCGATCCCAGATAGGGACATCTTTGTAACCCACGCCGTTCCAATACATCTCGGTGGTGTCACTCAACGCCTCTGTAAACGGCATCCCGCCATCCGACTTCGCAAGATCCTCGAGAATAATATCTTCTGCCACTTCTTCGGCTCGGGTCCGAAGATTTATAACTTCTACGCGCAGATCGAGCGAGTACGTGAAGAGTGAATGATGAAGCGAAGTAAAACTGGATATTTTTTGTCAATCAGCCATGTATCACTGGGTTTCTTGGAAACATACCTGTTTTCCAATACAGTCACGCCATCTTGCTCCAATGCCTCCAACGAAAATCCAACTTGCAAGCTGAGTGCTTGGCCTGAGTAGCGCATATCTGCCTCAAAGGTGTAACTTTGTCTACTTGCTGGAACACCTTGCTTATCGAGAACTTCAGAGGCTTGATCTGCAAGATTCTTGCAGGCGGAAATAATCTCAGAGGCGTGGACCTCAGCGAGATTGCATATATACGTGCGGCCAACCTCATGGCGGAGGGAGGTGATGGCATCCCCGAAGGCACAGAGGACTAGGAAGTCGAAGTGTCATCGTTTCCACTCTTTTCCGATAGTCGGAATCTTACCTCCAGGAGAAGGCGGAATGATTGCAGGGTATGCTTGGCACAGCCTCGCTGAAAGAATGCAATTGTATTATTTCTCGGGAAGGCGTTAACGCACATACCAAGTGAGCAGGCATGGAGCGGGCCCGCTCCTCCAAAAGCAACCAAACTGTACTCACGTGGATCACGTCCCTGAGGTCGAAGTAAAAAAAAGGACGAATAAGCCCGCGATGAATTTCCGAACCTGTTCAACAGAAACACTCTTCAAAGCACCGTACATCTTTTCATTCGCCAATTTCAGTATACCTTCCGCTGCTTCGTGTAATGTCAATCCAATATCATCTGCTATGGTTTGTACTGCTCTTTTAGAGGCTTCAACATCAAGTTTAAACGATCCTCCTAGAAGTGCGGGTGGAAGATATCCCAAGACGACGTTGGCGCTGGCCGGAAAGCATCTTAGCCGATTTTGACATGCAATGAGCATAAAACATACTCGGTGACAGTCGCCTTCAAACCACCTTTACCATAACATGCAGGCCCGGGTTGAGCACCAGAACTTTCCGGTCCAACTCTCAATGCATTGGTGACTTCCGGAACGTGCGCTACACTCCCGCCTCCGGCTCCTACTATAGACCAAGGTCAACAATGTACTGATGAGTAAGATAGATTTCAACCTGTGCGAACGTCGACAGAAGGGGCTCGAACCGTCAAATCTCCGACTGTTGTCTCTCGCCGGAGACTCGGTATACCATTCTGGATGAGGCAAACATCTGGCAAACTACGGTCAGCGGAAAATATTTGGCATTGAAAAACCACTTTGCCTGTCGAAGTTCCACCCTGAAGGCTCGGTGATTAATCATAATACTGATTAGCGACTGAGATTTTACCATGTCGAGCGTCAACAAATTCTTGTAGTTCGTCTTCTGAGCTATCATCGCAGCTACCCCAGCGACCCCTCCTGCAGGCCCCGAATACAATAAATTACAACTGTACTCTTTCGCAAGGCTCGGACTCGTCAGGCCTCCGTCCGATCTTAGTATACGGATGTCCATGTCCTTCAATTCGCATTGGAGAGAATCGAGATATTTCTCGACCTTTGGGCGGACCATTGCCGATACGACCGTCGTCTAAGATATGATCGAGTCACGCAAAGAAGAGTGAATGATAGCGGTGGGCACTAACAAGTGTCCGTTCATACTCCATTAATTCCGGCAAGATAGAACTCGAAAGACTGATCGGTATGCCGGGAAATTCGTCTTGCAAAATCCGAGAAGCAGCTTGCTATGCAAGTACGTTATTAATTGATGCTCCGGGCGGGAAAGAGGATATCGTACTTCGTGTGAAGAGTTTGCGAAACTATTTATGAACGACACAGTAATCGCCTCTGGCTTCTTGTCTTTCAAAGTTTGAATCCTCTCTCGGAATCTCTCTTCGTCGAAGGGCCGGATCTCGGTACCATCTATGGCAATTCTACCTGCGGCCTCCACTGTCTGAATATTTATTGGTAAGACTTTGATCAGCTGCAGGACGAATAACGAACAAGTTCAAGAGACGCGAGTGGTTGCTGCTTCGGATATACAACCCAAGCTCCCAGTCCGCCGGGAACCTGAGATCGCCTCATTACCAGCATATCCCGATATCCTTCCGTAACAACAAGAGCGACTTTTGCCCCAGTACCTTCAAGGAGCGCTGTAGATAAAATAAGAAATGGAAGCGTTGGATTTCACAAGAGAATTAACCGTTTGTAGCTATAGTGGTGCCGTGGTGAAGGGAAGGTAAGGCCAAAGCTTCTTTGTGGGGCACCAATGATCTTCGCCAGAGTGGCATTAACATCCAACCGAGATGACTTGATTTCTTTTCACTTACTTGAGTTGAGAAATCGCGGCTAAAACACCTTTGGACTGATTTTCGGGTGTTGAAGGAACCTTTGCGCGATATGACTCCCCATTGGCAAAGTTGTATAGGATCCCGTCTATTCTTATCAGACAAAATTTACCTCTAATGAAATTGTTAGCCACACCAGTGAATGTGCCTGTAAAGGTTTTATCTAATAAGTTGTGCAAGAGTTCTGAGAGCCTACCTCCGACGTCAATTCCCAATTTCCACGTTGATCCATACATTCTGAGACAGAGGACTGAAGGACTGCTCAGTGCAGCAGTGCTCAAGCGCTCAAGGGTCATATAAGTGGATGACACATCCGAGTTCCTAGAAGACCGTTCCGAAAACACCGGATCTCAGGGAAAGGCAGGTCCGCGCATTCCGTGATATTTCAGAACAGTATTGGTACAAAGGCATGGGAAACGGTATTGAAACGGTGCGGCGCAATCTCGCTAAGTGACGATGTAGTTCAACCTTGAAGTGTCACACGTGACCGTGACCCTCCCTTCCCTTTCGATTTGACTCAGTTTCGTGTGGTGGCCAAGCCGTTGCACTTGTTACTCATCCAACAAGTTTACTCCTTCAAAGCCGCAAAGAAGAAAATGCCAAAGCTAAGCGTCCCGTCGGATCGCCGCGCCTCATGTACTTGGAACTTCCCGAAAGTCGACGCGTCTACTAAGTAGGTAGCCATTGAACACTACCACCGTGCCCGAGTCCTGCCCGGATAAGCGGTTTGGTTATCGGTTATCTTGAAACATTGTCCCTCCAGTACTGTCGTAAACCGGCAACTCCATCCGACAATCTATCCCATGATGCTCCCGAAGCTTCCTAGTGATGTTTTCACACCTCAAGTCACATTTCCCACTGCGCGGCGGCCTACGGATAGGAATACTTCAATCTCCATGCCGCTATCTCTGCACTAGATTAGTCACTGGGAGGTAGGGAGAATTAATCAATAACGTTTTACCTGATTCTTTCGCAGACCTTGCTTCCGACTACTAGCATGAAAACGTTCAGGAATTTTAGGCGAAGCCGTGGCGGGAAGCAAGTAGCCGCGTTGATCGTATACGCTCTGTTCCAGGAAAGGGTGCAACCTATTGTCCGAAATGGTTTCCCCCCTTGCTGACGTTTTTTTTCGTGAAGCGATAAAGATATCACCTCTCAATGGTTCAATAAGGATCTCGTCCCTGCATCCCCGGAGCTCGTCAGTGTATTCCCACGTATTTTACGAGGACTTGTACACTGACGTCGCCGCAGCGGAAATGGAGAATGCATACTTATGTGTTCTTCTGTGTTACTATTCCGCCATCGCGCCTTTAAAAACCGCTCACGACAACCGGCAGGGTGGGCGGCTTCCTTCAACCAAGCATGGTCATTTTCTCTCCTTGTGTTCGGGACGAAATCTCATATGCAATCATTCAGGTCAATCGGCTCTTCCCTCATCGCCGTCGGTCTGACATTTCGTCAATCAATGGTATCTGTTTGCATCGGCGCCGTTCTGTGTGCAGTGGCCATGGTTTTAGCCGCGCGACCTGGCGCAAAGCTCCACATCGGGTACCCGACTTTATTGAGATCGAGCTTCGGCATGTGGGGTTCCAAGATATTCGTGACGCTGCGCGGCGCAGTCGCTGTCATTTGGTTCGGCGTGCAGACCTACTTCGCGAGCACCCTGTTTTCCGTTGCCCTACGTTGTGTGTGCGTCGCATTCAGTCACCTCCTTCGTGGGCGCTCTGATAGGGAAACTAGATTCGGTCATAAATGGACTAACATTCCAAACCATCTTCCCGCCAGTGCAGGAATTGATACGCAAGGCCTCGTTGCGTTCTCCCTTGTCTGGCTCTTGCAAGGCCCGCTCATCCTGATCCACCCGTCTCGCATCTATTGGATTTGGCCTCTGAAGGGAATTCTTGTCCCACCGGCCGTGATTGGTTTCTTCATATGGGCTGTTGTCCGTGCCGGTGCGTGCACATCGCGGATGCTGCTACATAATACCAAGGTATATTAGGTGCCGATTGGCGCACTTTCAACACTAACATCACAGTGGCGCCGGTTCACGGTTCCGCTCTGGGATGGGGTATGGATTTTTCTGAGTATAATCTGAGGCGGAATACCGTTGATGTTGGTACTGTGCTCAGCGATAGTCAGTGGAATCAACAGCGTGATGGGCACGCTCAGTCCAATGATTCTGAACCAACCGGACATCGCGGTACGACTTACAAAAGTAGAAAATTTGAACTAACTTGAATGTACAACATAGCGTTATGCGAGGAAGCCACGCGATGCTGGATGGCCGCAAGGAGTATCAATGCTCATCATCAAGGTATCAGCGAACTTGGCTCCGCCAAATTTCTTCTCATTTTCAACACTCAGATTTTGATGTTTTTCTTCTCGATATCGACTGCGTGTGCGACTCGCGTTCTGTATGGCCAAGCGTACTGGAACATGTGGTAAGGAGTCTGATACATTTTCAACCGCCATTCCGACGATACATCGGCCAGGGACCAGCTCAACGCAGTCCTCGACGCAAACTGGAATGCTAAAGCCCGTACTGGCTGCTTCTTCGTCGCGCTGTCCATGTGTCTCGAACAGTCGGCACCAATCTGTCTGCCAATTCCGTTCGTCCGCATCCGTGGACCCAACATTTCAGTTGACGTGCAGCAATACAGATCCCGTTCGGCGCAGACATGACTGGCCTGCTCCCCCGCTACCTGAACATCGTCCGTGGCCAAATCGTCGTGTGGATCCTCGGCTTCGCGATCGTCCCGTGGAAGTTCCTCACCAGCGCTGCGAAATTTATTACGTTTCTCGGCTCGTACACTGTTCTCATGGGCGCAGTGTTGGGCGTTTTATGGGCAGACTATTATTTGCTTCGGAGGGGAAAGTAAGCCTGCGATATCATCGTTAATCGAGCGACTCACTAATTACGAACTTAGCATTCACGTGTATGTATCATATGCGGCATCTTTTCTGATGTTGTCCAACATCGTAACAGTCCTTCTTTGTTCGATGCTAACCCAGGTTCTCTGTATTGGTTCGTCGGTGGGTTCAACTGGTGTGCAATAATTGTAGGCACTTTGGCACCTTTCTCTTTCATCTCATGACAAACTGCACAAATGCAGGCATGGTGCGCAGGGACCGGCCTCACCATCTCCGGGATCGCAAACGGTTACAGACCAGGCGCGGTAGGCGTCGCTGCAGTCCATCTATATAAGTTCTTTTTTTTTCCATCTTCACCTTGACCTAGCTGACATTTTCCCAAGCCTCGGATGGGTCTTGTCTGTGACCGCATCAGCTGTGGTCTACCTTGTCCTCAGTGCCGTGTTTCCTGTGCCCATCACTCCGGCCTCGCGGTCGAATCAAACCGAACCATTTGAATATCTTGCCGACAGGGAAGGGTTCTATGAAGAAGATCTCCCTTGGGACGTCACGACTGCTGCGACAGAAGTTAAAAGAACCGGGTCAATCAGCGACGACGGTGGTAGCGAGGCGGGAGAGAAACTTGAGCACGAGACGTATGTTGCTGTCGACATGAAAGATGTTTAGCAGTGGTTGGGCAATGAATTTTATGAAAATAGTTTGCGTCCCTACCGTTCGAAAGAGACAGAGACTAATGTCGTGAAAGGTCCAGAAACGGCCATAAGTATTCGGTGCCAGGAATTGGCCAAGATTCGAACTTGGAAGTTCGAACTTCAATCTGAAGAGTCAAGGAATCCAGCTGAGATTGGAACATCTCTCTCACAGTTTGCTGTCGGTTGGCGGAGCCCATTTATCTAATCTCAACCATCTCCGCTTCAAGTTCAATTCATCACAGTAGCAAAGAGGATGCAGAACCGCTCACGGTCCGGCAGCCGTTTGATGACTATTTATAAAGTCTGGCCCGACAATAGTATAATTCTGGGCAGTATAAATCTTGGGTGAAGTCAAGAAGGACGTGGACCACTTCCGTTCAGACGAAATAGAAAAGGAAAGCGGTGTTGACTGTTGTTGGGTCTGGAGATCCCAGTCTCCTACCCAGCCGCACATTACGGGGTTGGTGATCCTCAGTAGCAGTAAAGTTGGTGGTCGAAATCTCAGTAGGAATGCTTGAGTAATGATGATGACAATTTAGTGATGGCCTATCAATCCATCACATCTAGAACACATTTCATACTCCGAACTCTTATTTTTTCCAACCCCACGGCGGCTGGCGTTTTACAAATGTAAACAACATAGCCACTCAGTTCAGGAGGGTTGGTTGAACTTCTCACTGCAAAGTCCTCCCTGCTCAAAATTTCAGGGATGCACCCTTTGGGCTATTGTAGTAATTGTGGGCCCCTGTCAAGAGTCGGTTACTCTCGGAGGCCAACGGAAGTCTGGGATGTTCTATCAAGATTAGGGGTGGGCACCGTACCGTATACGGTTACGACCGTAAGAATTACGGTCCTTACGGGTGCCCACCGGCCCGTATCCGTAACTGTAAGGCAGCTCTCCGAGGCTCTTACGGTACGGTACGGTACACTTTACGGTCCTTACGGTTGTTTACGACCCGTAATTTTGAACTCTTCATAGAACTAAGTTGAATTTTTTGGCCTCAATGGATGAATTGGTATTAGATTCAAGTGGAAAAAACTCCATGAGTCTCCCGGCCATTGTGGGCTTGTGAGAGGAGTCAATACAACATCCCCTACTATTAATGAACTGAAATCGTACCCTTTTTAACCCGTTCACGGGCGAAAGCAGACATGATTATTTAGCAGCACGTCGGATGAGGTGGATGAGGGGCCTGAGGTACCACCAGTTATACTCCACCGGCTAGAGGATACTAGTAGAAAGTTCTGGTCGTTTCATCTTGATGCCCTGTGAAAATACGGACATGCGATAAATGGACTTAACGCTTGCCAACGAGCAGGTGTCGCCCACATCGTTCTCTCGTCGGTGAAATTCAAGATTCTGATTTCTAACAGGTGGGCAATAACAGTGTGTTGGGAATTGGCCGGGAGCACTCTTGACGTGTCCAAGGGATGGTAAACATGTCGGGGTTCGAGCGGGTACATGGGCGTGAATTGGGCGCGAATCAATGATTGCCAGCAGTGGTGACGCGTCATCCTTGGCTTTGGCCGACGGCGAAATCCAATCACCGAAATCTGGCAGAATTACGGTCCGTATCAACCCGTATACGGCCTTAATCTTACGGGCACTGACGGTTTACAGACGGTGGTTAACCGTAACCGTAAAAAATCAACCAGGGGCCATACGGTACGGTTTGTGGACCCGTAAACCCGTAACCGTATACGGTAACTTACGGATACAGTGCCCACCCCTAATCAAGATGAAGATATGAAGTGAGCAATACAGATGGGGACTCTCTTGTGATAAAGCTTCGTAGATAGGTGTGAAGTCTGGACAGAATGAAATAATATTAGCTCCTCTTAAGTGTTGGGCGATTAGTTCGCCAACGCCTCTTAAGTTCGCCGGGAACTTATGTTCCCGTACACCCATTACCCACCCATCCCTGCCGCATATTTGGGTGGGGTCCTCCCACATCCATCCACTTAAGTTTCGTCCACCACTTAAGTCCCACGCACAACTTCAGTCCCGGTAACCACCAAAGTTCCACGATATTGATTAAGTGTCTACAAGCAGAGCGGAACTTAAGTCGCCCGCAGACTTAAGTCGCCCACGAGAACTTAAGTCGCCCGCGGAACTTAAGTCATTGTTTAGAAATCTTTGTACGCCCTATGTATGCCCTGATATGTTGTCAATAAACGAACAGTCGGAGCATACGCGGGTGGCACGTACCATGTCATCCATCCACTTGAATACAACGTCCCGCCACCGGTCGACCTTGATCACCAGCTCGTCCAGCGTGGTTGCCGTGGCCCAATCGTGATGAGCGCCCGAGTCGGCACTTTTGAAGATCACCTTGGCGTTGTGCGCCAGCCGCTTGTTACATGGCAGCATGCATCCGAGCGA
>JARGXW010000571.1:0-89661 GCA_029204085.1 Mycena sp. CBHHK59/15
CCAGTTGGAGTGACCGAATGTGGCGGAGGGTGCACAAAAGTGGCCGAGGTGGAGTGTGCCGCGGTCTTGGCTGCGGTGTGCCAGAAAAAGGTGCACGGGGGCACCGCATATCCGCAGTTCGCGGCATCCCATTTTGTGACACGCTAGTGTGCCCGAGATGGCCGAGAAGTGTGTTAAATTGGCAAGATGAGGCCGATGTTCTATTTTTAATTACAGCCATTTGCAGAACTTAAGGCGCGGACCGGGGTTTTTTTTTCTTTCCATTTTGGGTATCTTTGATCGTTTTGTATATATCGCCTGTTCTGGGCTCAATTAATAATTCTTCACCGCTTCCTTCGGGACGTGGACCGTTCGATTGGAAATGAAATTAATGAAAATCCGCAGGAGATGGATTCCTCAGACTATTGAAGTGACGTTTGAGCCAATTTTATCATAAACATAGTCATTTTTTTCATATATCAACTGTAAGAAAAGGAGGAGTGCCCTTAAGGCGATATTTTTCGATAGAATATAAATATCTTATATATAAAGCAGGATTAAACCCGAACTTTGCAAGTTGGTTGAGATATTTTACTGGAGCTGGCATATATGTACACTATCCGCTGATTTTGAGTCTCAATGTCCCGACTAAACTGCACGAGCTTGATTGCGCTGCCTCCACGCCTCGAGCCACTCCGTGATCTCACCCGTCGAGCGCTGAGAACCTCTTAGTAAAACTGCATCCCATACGCAGGAGCGCGACACACCTCGAGATACCGGATGTTGGTCCGGATCGCTTCCAGCGTCTGTTCCAGGGAGCGGACGTATTTCGAAGTGTCCTTGGTCTGCAATAGGATCGGTGTCAGCTTGGCCGAAGGAAATATAATATAAGCGAACGCGCCTTGAAGAACGCAACAGTCTCGTCGTAATCGCGCTCCGTCGTCAGCGACTTGAACGGAAGCTAAGGGCAGGCATCAGCACGGACATCGTTTCCGAACACGAAATACGCACTTGGGAGTAGTGCTCGAACCCCGACCCGTCGAAACGCTTCTCGATCTACAAAAAATACATGTGAGCGAAGGCTGAATCACAAACACAGCAGGCGTCCGCACCTCATCAAAGTGCTTCTTGAAATACGCTATGAGGGGCCGCCGCGCCGCCGGGTGGTAGCTGAGACCACAGAGGAGCCAGTCGAAGTTGCCGTCGCTCTCCTGCAGCAGGCCCTCGACCGTCTCGGCGATGAGGAAGGGTCCTCCGCTGAGGTGATCGCAAATCTGTAGGAAACAGATTTAATTCATAACCATACACATAGGGAATGCAGACGTACGCGCTGTAACCCTCGACCGCGGGGGACTTGTGGTCTTGAGAATCTCCCGCACACGCTCGTACTCCGGCCGCCCACCATGCCGCACAGCCTGAACGCGAACTCTATCAGACGACGTCGCGTGCCTCAGCGCAGAGAATACGCACAACTTTGTAAATCGCGCCTGCCAAGTCCGGTGGGATCAGCGAGTCGTCGCCGGTGGCCAGGAAGTGCGCGAAACGCGCCTGCAGCTCCGCCACGATGCTATCGTTTTTCGTTAAATTAACGGAGTTCATCCACGTTGAAGAAAACAACGTACTTGGAATCCCCTGCGTACGCCGCCTGCTTGATGGCAAGTGTCCGCACGGCTGCGGCATCCGTGGACTCGTCCGGCAGATACTGGTACCCAAGGTCCGCCACCAACGGCACAAACAGTTCCTGCACATAATTGAGAATCAGCGATGCAGGAAATTCTGCGATATGAACGACAAACCCGGGTGAGGCTCTGGAGGAGCTGAACGACGGTGGGATTCTCCCACCATATGGCGAGGAGCCCATTGATGTTTTCTGCGATTCCTGCGAGGACGATGTCTGCAGGGATGGATCAGCTCAAATTAAAGACGCGTTGCGAGTGCAGCTTACACTCTGTTTCCCCGGCGAACCCATCGATCAGCGTCAGCGCGCTGCTCAGTTTCGCGAGATTAGCCGTCGCGAGCGCCATCGCGTCGTTCATCAGCCCCACACGGTCGCTGATGTTGCCTTTCGCTGCCGCGACCGCCAGCTTGTTGAGGTTTGGGGAGGCATACAGGACTCTGTCTGGGCAAAAAAGATGAGCAACAGCGCGAAGATCATGCGAGATGGCTCACAGAAGGCAGTCGAAGACGCGTTCAGCTTGAAGGGATAGCGTGTGTCGATCGGGATGAACATTTCGCGCTCGGAGAGGAACGCAGTCTTGTCGATGGTCGAGGTTCCATCGGGGCCCACAGTTAGAATATTGAGGGGAATGGTCCTATCAGAGGCTCGTGAGTGGATGGACAGGTAATGGGTTAAAAGATGGCACGCACCAGATGGTCTCGTCGTTCTTCGCCTCTGCGGGCCCACCGTTTAGGAAACGGTTCTGGCGGATGCGTATTCCACCTTGGACTTCGGCAACGGTGATGACGGGGTAGCCGGTCTCATGCCCAGTCAGACTCACCAAGTCGGTAGGTTCAATGGGCCAAACACACCTTTAACGTCCAATTGTCCATCAGACCCAGAACATCCGCGCCTGCATCGGAGTCAACATACGAAGCGGAGCTGATATCGCAGAAAACGTACCGCTGGCCCTACCGAGTGCATCCCACAGATCCGCAGCCACACTGTTTCCTAGCCGGTGCTCTTTCAAATACAAAGAAACACCCTTGAAGAACAGCTCTTCGCCGAGCAGGCTCGAGAGCATGCGCAATGCTTCCGAGGCCAGTCAGTTCGGGTTACATGATCTAAATTCAAGATAAACTCACTTGCAGCTGATTTCATGTATGAAATCGCGTCAAATATCTAAGATACTGCGTTACTATGTGAATTAAATGCAGGGAAGGCACGACAGACCTCAGTGACGTGGTTCGCATCGGGACACTCAACCTCGACTGGGTGCGAGGAGAGTTTCCCATCCACCTCGAAAGCCCGTTTTAGGGGACCGTCGACGAATGCAGAGTCCCCTTTCCATTCGGGGTATAGCCTGTGTGCGGTAAGAAATATAATTATGTGAGGGACCGGGGTGCAATTACTTCTCTGAAGAGGATATGTCAGCGAGTAGAATTAGTTAATTGAGAGAGGGCGACCTGAAATGAGTCCGCCGAGCTAGAACATCAATCGTGAGGCGGAGTTCCAAGCGGAATAGAATGACGACTTACGAGCGTCGCAAACCCTGTCAGTCAAAAAAGAAAGAAAAACATCAGTGTCGGCTGCGTAATCATCATGATTTCTCAACTCGCCCTCATTGAGCCAGCTACAAAGAATATAAGTTATCAAATAAAAAACGATGGCAAGAGGGCAGGCGTACAGATTATCCCACCAGGCCATCGTCACGATGTTCCCGAACCTAGACACCGGAGCATAATCGCTACAGCCATCCTCAAATCCACAATTATGAAGGAACAAACCACTGATGCGCGAGCTCATGCGCCGTGATGTTCACTACGCGCTTCTTGGTCTGTGTGGAGTCGTTCACGGGATCGAATAAGAATCCGTCTGGGCTCGCAACGATCAGACCCCAGTTTTCAAGTGCACCTGAAGGAAGGTCAGTAGTTCATGCGACATTACAACGACCATGACGAACCGAGGGCCCCAGTCGCCTTCAGGAAATGTGAGCACAATTGGAAGGAGAAATAGGAAGCCAGCGTACCGTTATGAGATCGAGCTTGGGGAGAGGGTACTCCAGGTCAAACATCCGCTCGTAAATTGGGAGGACTTGCGCCGTCAAATCGAGCGCGAACTGTCCCTGGCTGATGTAGTCGGGCGTACCTGGTAATATTATATTAGTACAGTAACTCGTAACAAGATGAGAAACTTACTGTATATCCTCAAGGGGACGACGCGTCCAGTGAGCGGGCTGGTGAAGGAGCTCTCCAGATGCGCGAACGGTCCGCTCGCAAATGCCACGATATACGTCGACATCTTGGGCGTCGTCTCGAAGCGTGTAGTGATCCACTCGGCGGCGACCTTGTCCGCGCTGAAGGCGGGGTCGAGAGGGTCCTGCGCCGGGTCGTACGGGCCCTCGAAGAAGGAAGGCATGTTGCTCAGGTTGACCGTGCCCGTGCGCGAGATGAGCGACACGGCGAACGTCGCCTTGAGCTGCGGCTCGTCCCAACACGGAAACGCACGGCGCGCAAAGGTGGGCTTGAATAATCGTTCCAATGAGTTTGAGGCTCCCAGAAAAAGAGATACTGTAAGAAACGCGCACCTCGAAGAACGTCGCAGAATAATTCTCCGTTACCCCGTCATGCTCCCACTCCGACTTGAGGAAACCCGAGTTCCCGAGCTTGCCGCGGAATGTGACGCGCAGCACCGCCGTCGATCCACGCGAAAAGACGGTCGGGAACGTGAAAGTCGCGCGCTGGGTGACGGTGTCAATGTCCTGGCTCGTAGGGTGGAATGTGTGTGTCCCAAAAACGATAGAAGTCGTCCCAAGCTCGAGCTCGAACACGTTGAGCACAACGCGCGATGTGTCGACATTGAAGTGCACGGTGACGCCGACGGTACCGTCAAACGATGCGTCGCGGAGTTCGGTGCGTATTTTCAGGTCATAGTGGACGGGTGTCGCGTCGGTGGGGAGTCTATACACGTCGAGGGCTGCTGAATCCATGGTTTAATGACTTTCTTCAAAGTCCAATTTTGCGTTATATACTGACCTGCCGAGATGCCGATCCCTGCTGATTGGAATCGTCAAGGAGACTCTGGAAGGCCATCAGAACGTCTGAGGTTCTGATTGTGGATCAGGCGGGAGTGGAGGGTTGCGAGGGGTCCATTTTTTCTGAATTTTCGAGTTTGGGACTCCTTTTGGAAATCTGGGCTGCAAAACTTGCGGTATACGAGAGAAAGTGGCGTTATAACGGGTTTCGCAGAAAAGAAACGTTCAGGCATGGCAGATCCAGGCAAAACGAGATTTTCAGGTAAAACGGAGAAGGTATTGGGTGATCGAAAGTGACTACACAGCCACCATCGACCCAAGGCAGTGCAGCGAGGACCCCCTAAACCGCGAAAATACGGCCGACTGCTGCAATGCCATCCCGCTACCAGGTAAGCGTCGCCTTGCATGTGTGTCAACTGCGACGCATGGCCTTATGACTGACCATCCCCGCAGACCCCCAGCCCCGTCCCCTCCAACGCTGCCGGTGGCGACCCCGCTGCCGGTGACGCACCTACTACCACCCACTTTTACTTCCCCGGTACTGATGGCCCCACTATCCCCAGCAACTTTAACAACGCCTTGGCCCTCGCGGGTCTTCCCACCATCAGCGAGGCCACGCTGGAGTGGATGCTCAAGCCCGTCTGTAACACCCCTCAGGAGCTAGCCCAGGCGAAGGCAAGATGGATAGAAAATTCCAACCGAATCGCTCCTGCGAGCGGGGAGATTCCGATGCTGGGGGTGCGTGGCCATTTGGCCAATGCACCAATCTTTTGCTGACTGAATGTATGTACAGCGAAAGCCCGATGAGGGCGGCGAGCCTGCTCTCAAGCTCTTGACCATCCCCAACGACCTTCTTTGCATCCGATTCTTCCCTGGCGGCTTCGAGCACGGCAAACACATGGTCTTCTTCGACTTTGTTCAGGGTGGCACCATAGGGGTGCCCATGCCGCAGGGCTACAGCGTTCAACAGCTTTCGATCTACGGCAATGTTCCGCTGAGGGGGCTGCACGACGTTTTCGGGTGGCCCATCCCCCCAAGGGCGAAAGCTTCGCGGTGATGAAAGAAGTCAGTGTCGTGCTGGTTCGCCCTGGTCGCCCCAACTTTGTGTTCTCGACTCAGATTTAGGCATGTCGTAGCTCAATCGTTGGTTTCTTTCTTTCTTTGTTACGTCTTTCCATGTACAGTAAGTACCAAAATGCATGCGACGGATTCCCGCTACCTTTAGATACGGGTTCTTATGTCTCGCCCAATTAAGTCTCGGTGCCAGACTCTGTGTGGCGCGTGACTACCACGACTCAATTCAATCCCGAGACCTACCCGATGAATATGGGAGACTTATGGCAACTGAAATCACACTCGAAAAGTGTGATGCACACCTCTCAGAGTCCGAATTCAATGAATTGGACAAATATTTGACAAGTGAAGATATCGGCGCTGCACTGAGACTCTCAAACAACGGAACGGCTCCCGGAATCGATGGCATTCCCTTTGAATTCTACAAACTGCTTGACATACTATACCAGCAAGGCAAGGCAAACAGCCTAAACCTGTTCGACGTGCTAGGCTTTCTCACAAAGCTATATGCAGATATTGAGGATCATGGCATGGTTAAACACTGTAAATTTAATGCTGGGTGGCTTTGCCCAATTTTTAAGAAGGGAGACAAATCTTTAATCAGCAACTATCGTCCGGTCACGCTGCTCAATTGCGACTACAAACTGATGACGAAGGGATACTCTTTACGGTTGATGAATGTGGCACCTTCGCTGGTACATCCTGACCAAGCTGGATTCATGAAGGGTAGGAAGATTGAAAACCAGGTTAAACTTGCAAAATTCCTCTTGAACTACGCGGATGCCGCAGAAGAGGATGGGGTCATAGTGTCCCTGGACCAGGAGAAGGCCTATGACCGGATTAACCACTCCTATTTACTACGTGTACTACAGAAGATGGGCTTCCCCAAAAAGTTCTGCAACACAATCAAGAACCTTTATACCAACGCAGAAACAGTAGTCATCATCAACGGTGAAACCAGTAAACCATTCATGGTCACTCGTGGTGTGAGACAAGGGGATCCACTGTCCTGTTTATTATTCAATCTCGCTATTGAACCCCTGGCCTGCTTAATACGAACTTCAGATCTCAAGGGAGTCAGACTACCAGGAACCAACCAAAACCTGGTAGTGTCGTTGTTTGCGGACGATACCTCGATATACCTTTCATCCCAGGACTCATTAAAGACGCTCTGGGAAATTCTGAGCCTGTGGTGTGCTGCCTCAACGGCAAAATTCAACCAAAATAAAACGGTAATTCTACCTTTCGGGAGTGCTCGGTATCGAGCAAAGGTGTTACACGAAAGACGGATCAACAGCCAGGACCACATTGGTGGAATCTCGGAGTCCATCAAAATCTTGCCGGATGGACAGACATGCCGAATATTAGGAGCATGGATTGGGAACGGGGTCCCATACATTACACCCTGGCCAACAGTGGTCGAAAAAATTGCCAGTGGCCTTGAAGGATGGAGAGTTACAACACCAAGTCTTGAGGGCAAACGCCACATCATAAACATGGTCATCGGAGGTCGAACCCAGTACCTAACCAGAGTACAGGGCATGCCCAAGGAGATTGAAGAGACACTGATACGAATGGAACACGTCTTCCTATGGGAAGGAAAGCCCGCTCGGGTGGCGCATGAAACCATGAGTCTCGACCTCCTTGAGGGCGGGAAGAAAATTCTAGACATTCCGGCCAGAAATGAAGCAATTGATCTTTGGATGCTACAAGCTTATCTCACACAGGGAGACGACCGTCCATTGTGGTGTTATTTTGTGGACTATATCCTGGCAAACTTCCTAGAAAAGAGCTACTTGAACATTAGACCTGGTGAAATTCTCAATGTGTTTCTACAGGAGATCCACATCCCGATATCGAACAGAACACCTCTACCCGACGAAATTAAACGAATGATTCTGACAGCACGAAAGTACAACCTGAAATTTACGGGGCTGTCAATAGCCAACGAAGTCAAACTCAACATGCCAATTTGGAGACATCCAGCGTCGAAGAAGCATGAATACCAGCGGGCCAAGCGGCGGGAGTCGGCCAGATGCCTGAGATTGAACCATAAAGTCAGAACAGTTCAAGATGCCCTTAAAATCGCAAGTCGAAGAACAATAAACCTGAGGAAACCTCACCAGATAAATCCTTCAGGAATAGGCCGGAAAAACTGTGGCTGCCCACTATGCCTTCGAGATCGAACAGTACTCGATTGCGACCATCCTGGGCAATGTGTTGAAACTGCGAAGATGTTGATCGACAGTATTACACCGAAATGGAACCCCACCGTACCCAATCTTGACTTCGGTGACGAGCTTACCCTGACGGATGAGGAGGTACAACTCAATGAAATGGCAATAGAGCCAGACCGGCTCATGACGTTCGATCCAAAATTCAGTTTGGTTGACATTGAGAGCGGATTCCGCATCTTTGCCTCTGAGGAATCACTTAATGAGGTCCCAGCTAGAAGGTATCAAATTCCTGGAGAAACACCGAGCATGGTGACATATTTTTTACACCCAATTATTCTCAATGCCGGTGAATTTGGGCCGAGGATTGAGTTGAAGATAATGAGGGTATCCAACGGTGCACAAGCCAGTATGAAACTGTCTCTCACGTTTGATAGGGCCGAAACTCCGTTGACATTTTCAACTGCACTCTTGGGCAGCCTGCTGCTGATATTGCAGAACAGCGAGCGAAACATTCCCCTTCTCATCTGCACCTCATCCGAATACTTAGCACGAGTCTTGGTGAAGGAGAGGAAACATTATGAGAATGACCTCCTGGACGCTAACTTCCGAGTTTTGAAGGCCGTTGTGGCCATGTTGAATGAGAGAGTTGCGAGAACTCAATTCAAGAAGGTTTCCGAAAATCCAGCCAAGATTCTATTCCAAGAAATAGTACATCCAGTCGAGATAGACACTGGGGTAGACCTAATGTTTGAAAACCCGGGAATGATGTTGTCCCGGGGATCTCAAAGAGTGTTCACAAATATTATATGCTCCCTACGGGCGAAACCTTACCGAAAATTCACTTTTGTGAATCTCGACCGTATTCGATGCGCTGTAGACGAGATATGCAGCTATACACCATCTGATTCAATGATTTGGAAATCGATACGATCCACCACGCTGCAACGACGCTCACGGGAGTTTTACTGGAAATGTATTCATAACACATTCAGAGTGGGAAGTTTCTGGTCCCATGTTGAGCACCTGGAGCGAAATGGGACCTGCCAGGTGTGCAACGCGATCGAGAGCTTAGAGCACATTGCACTGGAGTGCAACTCACCGGAACAGAAGTTAATTTGGGCCCTCTCGAAACAACTATGGTTGAAAAAATATGATACTTGGCCAACCCTGAACTGGGGATTGATCTTGGGCTGCAACCTGGTGAAATTTAGGTCTCCGAGGGGCTGTGCATTACCTGAAAAAGGGAGACTGTTTGCAATTTTAGTATCAGTGGGTTGGCATCTCATTTGGAACCTCCGCGTGAATCGTGTCATGAAAAATCAAGGTGCAACCCAGAGTCCAGCAAGCATCCACAACCAATGGCTTACCGCTGTGAATTCGGCCTTACGACGCGACCGCATTCTCACGAACAAAGTTAAATTCGGCCCACTCGCATTGAAGAAAGACATGGTGCTGAACACCTGGAGTGGTCTGCTTATGGATGAGGACGCTCTGCCGGATGATTGGACACTCACAGAGGGGGTTTTAGTGGGTATGTGGCCAATGAATGGTATAGGATAAATATTCTCGAAGGCCAGAGTCCCACACTGGTAAAAAATCGTGCGTAACGGCATTTCCTCCTGGACAAAACTCACCGGCATGACTGGCCCAAAACCAGCAACACAAGCGGACAGACTCAGAATGCTTCTGCAGACTTTGATCTCGTTATCCCAAACGCTCCAGACTCTGTTTGTGGCAGTGAAGAATGTTTGTGATCATTTTGGCTGCACAGAGCATGCAAAATATTGCTTAACAGTTCCTTGGGAATCGGGCTTGTGCGCGGAGTTGCAAAAATTCCTCTTCAGCCAAGGATGTGGGTTCGGGTTGACAAACTCAAATGCCAAAAAATTGAAGCCCGAAAACCACAATGAAGATACCTCAAGGCTTGAGATC
The DNA here is from genome assembly GCA_029204085.1 of Mycena sp. CBHHK59/15. Taxonomy (NCBI): domain Eukaryota; kingdom Fungi; phylum Basidiomycota; class Agaricomycetes; order Agaricales; family Mycenaceae; genus Mycena; species Mycena sp. CBHHK59/15. The sequence continues at coordinate 9,854 of JARGXW010000571.1, forward strand.
GAGCTATCGTCAATCTGGACATTTTTCGCGATTTATTACACAACACAGTTGCAACGCAGTTCGAATTCTGTCGAAGTCATGAACCAAAATCAAACCCCGCCCACCCGAAAAATAAACGGCAAAACTCAGCACGCCTCAGATTCAGACGCACCCCGAAACAGCAGTGTAGACCCGGTTGACACGGAAAAAAATGGGGTTCAAACCAAAATTTAACATCCCGTGTTTGCAGACGCGGGATGGCAATCCCCAGGGGGACCCAGTTGGAAAATCAGACGTTCTGATGTTCTGATGAGGCGCTGGGAGGCGCCTTGTGTGCTTGGATCCGTCCGGAATTCAATACAGCGGCGAAATAAGCACTGTTGAATCCATGAGTGTGGAGGGGAGTACTGTAAATCCACCGCGACAGCTGCCATTATTGTGGAAGCAGAAAATCTGATGTTCCGATGAGTGTGTCTCAAGATCCGGCCGTGATACTTGGTTAAGTATTTTGTAGATGGTCGAGGTTGAGTTTGAACGGTGGATGTTACTCAACATCGTCTGCGGTCCTGTAAAAAAAAGTAATGGAATATTACAGCTGTTTCCGAAATCCTTGAGACGACGTCAAATTTTTTGCTCTCACTCAACTTTTGATGAAATGATAGCGATTACCGGTTTTAGCTCGGCTGCCCTCGGCTAGGCTCGGCCTTTCCCATGGATCCGCGAGCAGACTTTCTACTTACATTTCGGACCTCTTTGCGGAACAGCAAATGCCCGAACGAAATGTCCGTCGTCTAATTCGAAAAACTATTCTGTGTGGAAATAGGCTCTGACAATTCCATCAACTAGAAATTGCTTGCCGTCTTCTCGGCTTGGCGCGTTCGGCAGAGCTCGGCTAACCAAAACGGGTAGTCCTTATCACTCCATCAAAAGTTGAGCAGGTGCAAAAAAGTTTTGATTCGTCTCAAGGATTTCGGAAACAGCTGTAATGAGTAGTTCATCCACGATGTCCAGATGCCACGCCTCTCCACACGCCCCGTCCAACCATGTACAAAGCGTGCACATTTGCATGGTAAATGATTAACCCCGATTCAGATATCTTACCTCTACAGGTACCATCACACACCACCCAAGGCTGTGCAGCGCTGGGACCCCCTGCTACTCCTCAGTCCGCCCAGCCCAAAAGAGTCTCAAGCGGGTTATTATAAAGGCCAAAAAGGAATCAGAACTGCCGCTTGGGCCGGCCGCGTTCGGCATATTTGATGCCGAGGATTTTGCTTTTTAAATCGCACGAGGGGGGTAAGATTGTTTGATGGAATTCAAGACGTTGAGAATGGATGGTAATAGTGGTGTTCTCCATGAGCTCTCGCAAAAAGCTGAGATGAGATGATAAGCACTTGGGTGAAAGCCCACATCTAGAAGCTGGGATCCGGATGAGTGCGATACCCAAGTATTATAGGATAGCAACGACGCGAGAGGAGAATGTGGATTCCCCAAAATACCAGGAGGGAACGCAAGATTGCACCCCAATTTCAAATGACGTCGACTTGGGAGGTTGATCTACCGGCATTTTCCGTCGCCCACCTCTGGCTAACCTGACTAACTAACTTTACCGACCCTTCCGTTTACAGCTATTTGCGGAACTTAGGGCGCGGCCAAAATTTTTCCTTTTTGGTAAGTTTTTGATCTCTTTCACTAATTCCCTTGTAACGTCCTCAAATCTTCTCCGTTTCGCTCAAAACTTGGATCATTCGATTTGTAATGCCCACTAACTTTAGGTAGTGGGTCCTGTAGCGCCCTATTTCAAGTATGCACTTTTCCCACGACAAACATGACCAAGCAGTGTCATTCCTGTACAAACATTGTCATCTACGCGAATTCGACATGCATGTCTGTTGGGCCACTATCCTGTGGACCCCTACTTAATGTTGCAGACCGTCCGACAACGCCTCATTTTGCGGAAATCCGAATGAGCCCCAGCACACATTTTTAAATTATTTTTCCACTTTCGGATGACGGCCTGATGGTCCGACTTCCCGGGATAGCAAATTTTGCTTGACTCAGTAAATCACGTGTCTCTCTCTCTTTTTTTTTTTTTTTTGGAGTGTTTGGGATAATGAAATTCAGTCTGCAGAAGCATTCCAAAAGTCATCCGCTGGGTCTACCAGATAAATCCAGTTAATGCCGGGGAAGTTGTCCAGGGAGGAAATGCCATTACGCACAAGTACCATAGTGTGGGACTCCAGCCGTAATAAAATTATCCTATCCCATTTCTTGGATCATTCAATGACAATGGCTGTATACCCACTAAAACCCCCACTGTGTAAGTCCAATCGTCTGGCAGAGCATCTTCATTCATTAGCAGACCACTCCATGTTCTTAGGACAAGATCTTTATTCAGCGCAAGATTACCAAATTTCATTTTATTGGTGAGGATTCAATCTCGTCCTAGTGCGGAATTCCAGCCATCTGTTGTGAATCTCAACATCTGTAATGTTACGGTGTGGGTTCTTCAGAACCTTATCATTCTGGATGTTCCAGATCATGTGCCAGGCTGTGGATACCAGAATGGCAAATAATCGTCCCATAGCAGGGATAATCTTCCCATTTGAGTGCTTAAATTTAACTAGGTTGCAGCCCAAGATGAGTCCCCAGCTGAGGGTAGGCTAGTTGGAATATTTCATCGCCCAGAGTTCCTCAGTCAGTCGCCAAATTAACTTTGCCCCTGAGGCATCACATTCCATCGCAATGTGTTCAAGGCTCTCCTGGACACCACATGTTGGGCAGACTGCAATAGCTTCAAGATTGTCGATATGTGTCCAGAAGTCACCGACTCTGAAAATGTTGTGAATTGACTTCCAGAATAATTCACGGTGGAGTCGCCTCAGATTTGTGGAACGTATAGATTTCCAAATCGTTTCATCGGTCTATTATCTGCACTCTAGACAACCCACAACCATTCATCTTGTCAATCCTATTGATTTGGAGAGCGGTGAACTGTGAATAGGTCCCTTTTCCATATACACATTTGTTTACTGTTTGGCAGACGATGGCAGCACTCCCCATCTCTCTTCCTCTCATCCGCTGCTGGTGTCCTAGTGCTCGCAAGGGGGATCTAAATTCTAATCTCCTCCCCTACTATGCATAGGGAAAATGTTGGCTACTCCCAACAGTGTGTCGCCTTGCCCCCCTTTTTCTTGGTACAATTTCATGTCTTACTTTCATCCTCAAGCTCTGCCTCAAATGTATCTTGTGTACCACAACTTCCACTTCACTGCCCGAGTGCCGGAGGTGCCTTTGGAAGAGGAACGGTTGGGGAAGTCCTCCTTTGCCCATGGTCGTGCTGGCCAACATTATGCACAGCTAATGCTCAGCACTCCGCCGATGACTTACTAGGTGTCTGGAGAGTGCATGGTGTCCCATAGCTTCTCCTCCTTATTCCTGTTCCCGTTTCCTGCCCTCTCCCTACTCCATTATAGTATTTTCCCCTGTGTCTCCTGAATGCCCCACATCATCACACTTCTTTTCCCTCTCACTTCATCCTGATTATTCCCAAAGGCGCATCTGTCACCTCCTCTCCCAGGCAGTATTTAGCGTCTCTCATGACATGATCTCTGCTGCAGGCACAGTGCCAGAGGGACACGTGGAGGGGGAGGACCGTGCTGGATCATTCTGTGGCCCATCAGCAGGTGAATCAGGATCGAGTATGTACACTTGCACTGGCGTCTTCGAGATGAGGAAACGGGGCACACATTCACAGTTCCATGTTCCCCATGTCCACATCTCCATCCCCTTCATCCACTCAACTGTTAATTCATCTACCCATCTGTTCATTGACACATTTTCTCATGCATGCATGCATCCGTGGCTTCCCTTCCTCATCCCACCTCTCCCCTTACGTCCACTAACGGATCTTCTCCCTACAGTGGCCTCGGCTCCCAGCCGAGTTGGCCTGTTGGAACTTGCCCCAGTGTAAGTGTACAATGCTTCGTGGGGACACCGTCTTCATTGCGCACAGGTAGCAGGGTACAGCACACAGCAGTGTGGCTTGCAGTGCATTCGTCGCTGCGCTCGATGTGGGGTATGACTCGTGCCTCGTAGTACATCATACTCAGTGCTGCATATGCAACGTGCACCCGTTTGTAGTGGGGTTTGACCCCTTGCTAGCAATGACTGTCAGGAACAGTGGCTCTGATAGGGAGACATGGCGAGGGCTGTGCTTCCGTTTTAGATGGGGGAGGAGCTTGCTTGCTCTCCCCAGGGCTCTCCTGTGCATGGGAGAAGACTGAGGTATGTGCACAATGCGTGTCTGCATTGTCCTTGTGCTAGCGTGGGGATGTGCTGTCAGTGTGCTGCTGGAGAAGTGCTCGCACTGGTGTGTCGTGTGCATGGGGAGAGTGCCTGTTGCCGTGTTCTGAGATTATGTGTGCCGCATGGTGGGTCTTCATCGTGTGTGTCTCATGTAATGTTTGGTACACAGCCACCTTTTTTTTCTTTTTCTCTGGTCTCTGGGATGGTGCAGCTACACACGCGACAATGGGAATCACCAGCAAACGGGTTTGGCAAGCGACCTGTGTGCCTCGCTGGGCAAAGCACAGGCATGCTGGCTACAGACATAGTGGCGGCAGTGTGATGAAGCCTGGAGGTACAATGTGTTGGCTGTGCAGGATGATCCCTTGTGATTGCTTTGTTGTCATGTGTTGGTGGTGGGAATGTCCACCAGGGCAAGCAGGCTTGCAGTTGCAGTCAAGGCGGAGTTATGATGGGGTGGGGCTCATGGGAGGTGCATGGCCATCCTGTGGGATGTGATGAGCATGCACAGGGTACATCATGCCACAGTATTGCAGCCATGTTTGGTCCATCATTCTCCCCTTCAGTTCCCTTCTTGTGCATGTGCCCTGTTGTCCTTACAATGATAATAATATTCACCAATAAATAGATCTGCATTCAAATTTACATGTTGCACCCTAGGAATCATCTCATGTTTCCATCCGTCCTGATATGGAAATGTGGTAGCAATTGCGAGACTCACAAACTGGGATTCAATGAGATGGGAGGAATGGAAAGGCAAGAGCAAGTAACTTAATCCTGGTTTTGAAGCTGTTTTCCCAGAATTTGGGTGGTGTAACGGCAAATTGAAAAGGTCCCACTGTTGTGCATGACAACCAGTAAATTTTGAAACGAAAGGACCCCCCTGTTACATGTTATGTTTCACCCCTACAAATTGCTACAGTAACTGAGACTCTGAGACTCATCTACCATGGGCATCTTGCTATCATCAACTTGAAACATATTTAATATTTATTAGAAAAGTTTGCAAGCAACTTGAAACCTCTCCATGAAGATTTGGAGGAGATTATGGAGAAATTTGAGTGCCTGGTTAGTGGGCTCTGCCGCAAAGTGCACTACAATTGTTATGAAATTCGACAGTACATAGGCACCATGTACTGTTTAATAGACTGCTTGGCTCTATTTATTGATGAATTGTGGTAATTTGGCATATATACCTTCTAACAACGGAAAGAGGACATCTGGAACCACCCGATTTGAGGATAATCATCTTTCACATATTCTATAGTGTTTGGCATAGTTATTTTAGCAACTGGTGAGGGGGAAACAGATGTATTGGTCCAAGAACATGTTGCTGTACTTGTGCCCATGAAATGAACATTATTTTAATCATACTTGGCAAAATCAAAGGCATGGCACACTGTATTATGTGTATGAGACCATGATATCTAAAATCCATAGCCCCTGGATGAGATTTACTTTTTTCAGTCTGGAAACACAGCAGCTTACCAATCTGATGGTCAGAGGGAGCTTATAAGTATTTGAGGGATCCTATGCAACATATAATTTCGATACAAATTGAATGGTCCATGTTTCGAGAGAAACGGACAAGATTTGAGGGCGCTAGGAGGGCATTATTGAAAGAGATTAAAAACTTACCAAAAAGGAAATTTTTTGGCCGCACCCTAAGTTCCGCAAATAGCTGTAAATTTCCTAGTTTGCTAACTGCTACTGACCATACTAACCATTACCAATTTTACTCACCATGCCACCTCCCCCCCTCATGTGAGCGGTTGGTCGGACCTCCAGCGGTCAGACCGATCTCTGTGCCTATCCATTGGCCAGGGAATCATTGTGAAGTGTCCCTGGGGAGGACTGGAGACTGAGATGAGAATGACAAGGAGAGAACAGATTGATGGGGATTCATGTCGGGAGGCGGCATACTGTCATGTGAGGAACCCACAATTGTGTTAAAGGTGTGCTGCGGCTCTGTTCTGTGTATTACTTACACAAATTATAATAACTTTATTGTCCAACTTGTCTTCTGCTGGCCCAAAAACTGCATGGCAAGAAGTATAATCCGAAACATTCATCTGTGCCCATATTCTGTGAGCACAAACGGTGCACACCACAGCTACCCATTCAATAGTGCAGTCAAGGAGGAAGAGCTCAAAATGGTACAGGGTTTATGTACAAGCTTAACTACCAATTTACAGCTCTATTTCATACATATAGATGTACTGATAGCGTGTGAACAGTGATATGAGCAGTTCTTCCAAATTCGGAAAAGAAATTGCCATATTGGGACAAGACATGCATTTCCACATTCTCGTCCGTGGAGATAAACCCACGATAACCCACAGACCAAGGCACCCAGGGAAGTTTCTTGAGATGCTTCCAGTGCTCTACATTTCGACTCCGAGCCGCCATTGCTCACAGTCGACAATGCCAGGAAGAAAGTAAGGAGAACACATGTAGGGTGGCAAGGGTTTTGGAAGCCAGATCAACTGAGGGCGCTGGAGCAGGGAGAACATGCAGAGATGTTCTACAGGACCACTGCATGCGGCAACACGTTTGTTGCCAAAGTGTGCACAGCAGCGGAATCCGCTAGTTATAAGCAGTATCCAGGCTGATGAGAGATGATCAGGGGAGACGACAGGATGACGAGTGCACACCTTGTGTCTCAGATAATGGACTCCCAACTAGGCGAAGGGCGATGGGCATTGGAGTGTGCCGTACTGTGAGTAGCTGCTGGCTGGAAGATGACAGGGTGCTCCGCAAGCAGTGCAAATCGTAGCAGAAGCTGCGCAGAGCGGGCGATACACCTAGACCAGAGCTCGGAGATCCTGGTGATGATACCTATACATCAGCATTGCTTCATGTGGGATTGTGTTCCTCGTCCCAGCCTATTAAGTCTGTGGATCGAGAGGCTTGCTGCACCCAGCACACAGTAAAACAGTTATTGCAGTGGAAAACATCAAGAGGGAACAAGATCTCAGTCCAGGGCTTGGGCTGGTTGGCAGGTTTACATCAGTTTGAATGGAGGAGCCAAGAGGCAGCTTTGGCTGTCCTCCCAGGTCGAGAGTCTTCTCCACTGCCCATCTGATGCCCTGCCAGATAGTATTGCATGTCTGCCATGAACGACTCCACAGCATGCAAGAGGCACCGACAATCAGCAAGGGCAAAGCCTGCCACCATGTGAGGCTAAGGAAGAGCGTGGCAGATGATATGAGCGTAGAGAGAGCATGAAGCATGGGGAGTATTCTGCTTCTCAATAGTGACATCACTCTCTCTCGTGGATCAACATCACCAGGACCTCGTCGGACCTTGCTCGGATGTGCGTGCAGCACGACCCACAAGAAGGATCACGTACTGTGGACCACCCGTACTGAGAAGATGAATGCGACAGACACGCACACTTGATGCCTGTGCTCAGACACTGGGAAAAGTGAGAGTATGTCAGCGCGAATGCATCACGGAGTAGGCAGACGTGTCTTATTCGTGAGGTGTGTGCTGATAGAGGACTTGCTGATCAAGGCCGCCGGAGATTCCACAGATAGAGTGCCTGTGCAGACATGCAGGTGGACGATCTCTGGGCAGAAGTCCGTAATACGGGGCACAGTTCTAACACAGCGCACGATCCTCCTCCTCCTCCTCCTCCTCCTGCTCCTCGCTCTCCCTAACAGTGATTATATCCTTCATCCTCCAAGCTCAAACACCGCAACACACTTGGGCAGATGATGGGCGCACTCTGCGCCACAGGACTGGAGCACCCACTCATGTATAGGGCTTCCACCTGTTGCCACGATGGCAATGGCCATCGATTGGACAGGTGAACCACGAGCATGGCCATTGTTCAGACTGGCTGTCGTTCGCATTTCCAAATCTCTGACAGGATGGCACGGTCAACGGCACGGCCGTTGACGGTACAACGGGAATTAACGGGCGAGTTAAAATTAGTTTTAGCGTGTAATTCAAAGTAATTCTACCCCAGAATCTCCTGGACAGTGTTACGAGCAAGGCAGAGCCGTTGCTTAACCATCATAAGTGTTCTGATGGTGTCGGGCTTGAGGCTGGCCTGTCTGAGAGATATGGTGTTGTGGCCACCAGAAAAAATGCGCTCCACTGCAACAGCTGACCCTACAGATAATGAGATTTATATTTGAGACTCAAGATTTGAAACATACCAGGAATAGTGAGGATATCCCGGGCAAGACAAAATAGATTTGGAAATTGTGCCTTACGTGTGACCCACCATTGGACAGGATCGCAAAGATTGAAATCCTCGAGCGGGAGGCTGTAGTACTCCTGAAGCTCATCCAGAACAACATGCTGCTGGACGTGATAGCTAGCGGTGAAGTCCTTCTGCGGGGAGCCGAGCGGACAGGCGGAAGACAATGCAACTGGCATGATGCTGGACTTGCGCAACACGTAATTCGCTTTGAAATGTTCATTGAGCGCCGTCTTCGAAGCCTCAAGTTGGAGGAGGAGGTCCTCGTTGTCACCGAAGTCGGCTTTGAGCCCTTCGTACAAAATACGAGGATCAAGAACTTGAGAGAAAAGTTAGTAATGCGCATATCAAACAGTAATCAGACTCACAGGCCGCCCAGGTATAGTACGGCGATTGATCCATCTTATAGTAATAGTCGCTGAGCTTAAGGTGTGCTTCTAGCAGGCCATTTCAGAGGACAGACGGTGTTGAGAATGGGAGTTGTTTTAAGCTCGCACGTAAATCCTCTTGAAGGCTGTGGAAAATCGCGTGGGTGAAAGAAAGCATCGGCCGCTTCGTGGTGGACATGAGGGTTGTTGCAGTCCAGAAGGATTTCAACCAGCCGGCGACAAGGATAATCACATCCCAGTCGCTGTCAGTGAGATTCAGAGGGCGAAGTTCACGATGCCTTCCAACAAAGTCGTCGATAATTTTTCGATAATCGATGGCACGACCTAAACAGATGGATATTGAGATAATTTACACAGTATGAAGAGAAGTATTCATACGAAGCATCTGGTGGGTCGACGACCAGCGGTGTGGAAGGGTAGGATGGACCGTAGGTCGCCTTCCCCCCTTTTGGTATCTCCGTACGTACTTTACGGTACATCGGGCTTCGGACCGTGTATTTATTTCGTATGTACACATGGCCAAATAATACACTTTTCTCCCCCGGAGCCACCATCTTCGACGCGACCAGTGAATCGAGCGCTCCACCATGGGCACGTCGCCAGTGAACACCTTCCACCCGAGCCCTAGATTCTTTCCTCCACCGAGCCTTTTTCCCTTCCACGCTTTGACGACTTTCCTGGGACCTCCCCGTCGACTTTCTACTGCACCCGTACATCCCGTATTCCGGACGACCGACCCCATTATTCTGTCTACCAGACCCGAACTCTTTGCTGCGACAGCGGGTCTTGACATCAAGAATAGGCATTAGAGGCTGCATCCCGAGCGCCCCCCCTATGAAGTCGGCTGACACCTCAACCTCGTGAATCCATTCCTGGCGATGTTGAGGGCTGGCTCGGATGGAGCAGATAATTTTGCGAAGCTATAGATTTAAGAATTAAGAATTAATCAACAGCATAGTGCTGGGCAAAAAAACACGACCTCACCTTCTCGACAGAGCGAAATTTCTGGACCCCTTGCCCACTGCGCAGCTCAGAGTCGTACTCTTCATCTTCCTCATCTTCCTCATCCAAGTCCACGTCATCATCGTCCTCTCTGGCAATCGGGGCCGTCACAGCATCCTGATATGCTGCCAGCTTACCCTCTGCCTTCTTGCGAGTCGATTTGGATATGGCGCCAATAGCTTCAAGAAGCTAGACAATCGATTAGTAACGCACAAGAACGAGGAGAAATCAGAGACCTTGATCGCAGCCAAGTGTGCTGTGTGAGGCATGCACCGAATTCGCATGTCGGTAGCATCAAATGGGATATCCGCCATGGTGCACTTGATGGCAATATTTTCCATTAAGGTGTCGTTGTTGGACGCATTGTCCATTACAAACGTGTGGACCTAGATTGGAACGAGTTCAGGCACATCATAAATATCATCATCTCCGTCCACCTTTTCTTCGAGGCCGTACATTTCGATACAGTTCCACACCTCTTCGGCCATGTTTTCCCCTGAGTGTTCGCCTACCATCTCACGGAAATCAATGAGCATTTCCTCTAAACAGCGGATAAGACTTCGGGAGAAAGTTGATATACAAAACAAACTCACCGAGCTTGCCATCGTTTGTCACATAGTGAGCAACAATTGCAAGGAAAGGGTGCTGGTTGCTGGATGTCCACGCGTCCAAGGACAAGCTGACCTTCGAGTCGAGCTCCTGAAAAAGTACATCAATGCTCTGTCAACTCCAAGTGGTTGGGTGCATACTGAAAACATTTTCCTCGTCCCCTCGACAGTGTCCTCTCCCATTTTCATGACACGATTGCGAACAGCGGTGTGCCCAGGTACCTTGAAGTTGAGTGTTGACCTGTGGTGGGTATATTCCATGAGCCGAACAAACTCGGGCTTCTCCACCTCGTCGAATGGCTGGTCGCAGGCCATGATCTATTCAGCGAGCAGACAGTTGAAAACCTCCTGCTCGAAGTTACCCTGTGTACCCGGTGAACAACTAGGCCAGAAAAAAATAAAGAAACATAATATACCTGCGCTTTTTTTGCCTGGCACTCGAGCCCTTTTAAAATACTAGATGTCGCGGTCTCCACCTTTCCCAGATACACCTTTGCAGCATCGCCATCTGCAGGAACATTACTGCAGGCAAGGTTGACTTCGGCTTCAGTGGGAGGGACATCCTTGCACGTGTAAAGGGCAAGGAACAGATGGGGAAACCGTTTTTGAGGTGCGTCGTCAACTCTGGAATGCTCCTTATCAGCAAGACAGGGATGGAGACTAGGGTACGAGACTTACTTCCAACATTGTACCGCATACCCTTGGTGATTGTGATAATCTTCCGATTACCATGACGACACTTGTAGTGCTTGTCACCCGGCTTGCCCACAGTGCCTTCGGTGTTCTTGGAAACGGCATCGTAGAATAGGTAAATTGGGTTTTTGACCTGCACGAACATGATTCAATGATACACAACTTGTAAAAGCAACAAACTTACCCCGGCGCCACTGGGCTTTGGGTGCCTGATCTGCGTGGACAGTATTAAGTGATACACAAACCAAGGGAGAGAGATAGACATACTTTGGGGGCATCCTGGTCTTCAACCTCTTCGACCGTAGTGTGGTGGCTGGACTTGGGGGGTGGGACGCTGGCGGACTTGTCGGCCTTGCGCTTGGTGCCGGAGGACTTGCGGTGGGTTTGGGGCTTCGACGAGACCGCCCCACCGCGCACTGGGACGGTCTTTGACGACAAAAGGTCCGCAAGCTAACCAAACACAATGAGTCTTGATTGGGGGAGCGGAAATAAGACTTACCTCCTCGTTGTTGACCATCTCAAAGTCAGATTCGGAGCTGGAGCCTTCGTCAGATGAGTGCGACACATACTCAGTGTACCATTTCAATCATTGAATCAATTCGACAGTCACACATCACGGGGGTACTTGTCGTGCATCACAGAGGGGTCTGTCGAACCCATTTTTCGTGACGACGCATCTGGAATCTACTAAAAAGCCAAAATTCGGCGAAAAAACACGTCTTGTGTCGAAAACTTTGGCGCGTGTCACGGGAAATTTTTACAGTTGTCAAACTGTCGAATTGGTCCGAGGGGTCACGTGTCACCCCCCTATAGAATTGATTGAAATGGTACAGTAGATCCCTGTCAAATAATTAGGGCTGCTCACCGTCCCATAAATGGGGACGGCCATCAATTCCAAGATCCGAGACGGCGATGGCCCGTCAGTTTGACGGCCATCTTTTTTGTTTTGGGGACCTGCAGACGGTACGGGACGGCAAAAAAAACGGCCGTCAGCCGCTAATTTACGGGACGGTGGCGAAATGCGCAAGACTGTACAATGGGGGCAGAATATCTGGGTATTGCAGCCTTTGGATATTAACAGGCATGCTTCCGGACCTCCCACTCACCAGTATCTTTCCTAATTCGCGTGCAACAAATAGATTCAAGAAGACTCGCATTTATTCACGTGAGCAGTTGCAACTTGAAAACACTCTAGGACCATTTTGGAGTCAGATTTCTTGTGTGTATGGAGACCTCGCTAATATAATAACTCACTGGAGGGATGTACACCCGACGTACACTGATTCTGACAGACAACTGGTTGAAATCCCATCCCAACCCGTATGCGGCCGTCAACGGGTGCACTTCGACGGGATGGACGGCATTTTTGCCGTCCCGTACCCGCCTCATAAAATTCTTCGGCAGATCGCTCGACGGGATGGGGACAGCACCCGTCAAACCCGTAAATACGGGGACAGTGGGCAGCCCTACAAATAATGCAAATCTTCTGCCACAAAACTCTTCTTCAGTTTCACCTAGTACCGGCAGCGCGGAAAGAGGGGACTGGAGGGCAGGAACATGCAAAGTCCTCTGTCCTAGATGCTCGAGGAATGCTTGCATGACCAGATCAAATTGCCAGATCCAGAGATCAATCACCTCTTGGTTGAAAAGGCTTCAGACAGATAGATACATGCAATTTTATGAAAGAGGGTGATCACTATCATGGGCAGACTGCTCGGTGTCAGCTATAGACGCAAGATGTCCCAACGACAGGTATGTACAAGGGGCCAGCGCACTGGCCATAAATCTTAATCAGGAGCCCATTGTGGGCTCAGCCCAAACATCAAGGAACGGCGGAAGGTCTGATGATAGATGTCAGCGATGAGTCATTTCTCACAAATATCCGGTCGCAGACATTCTAATGATTTGGTTTAAGGTCAAAGCACTCCGAAGTCCGAGTCAGACACCATATAATGGAACCCAGGCTAACCCAGGGCAGGAATCTCGGTTCTGGACAATAATCTACAACCAGATATTCTTGACAATCCGGGTTCCTGAGGCAATGATGACGATGATTCATGATGAGCTACAAAAATATGCGGGATATTTTTGCGGGCCTCGAACTGTCCATCATGTCTCATTCAGGGACGAAAATGTCAGTGATACGAGTGGCTCCCCTAGCTCTATAGTGCAGTGATATTGAGGCCTTACGGAGGAGCGAAATAATGTTCGGGTTTTGCGGAATGGATGAGGTCTGGTGATAATATAGTTGAATATGCCGAGTTGAATGTGACAAAAATCAGGTGAGCTCAGCGCGGCGGCAGCTCGGCAGGGTCTGCCGAGGGGCCCGAGGCCGAGGCGGAGAAAAAACCTACAAGTCACTGGCACTCTGCAGACCTTCTATTTATCAACAGAAACCCCTAAAAATCTAAATCGATTTTCTGCCTCCAGAGCATCGTTTGGAAGTACTGCCGGTGACGGAGGTTCTTTGTTGTCTTCTTTGGCCTTGCGTTTTGATCGGCATCGCCCATCAGCACACGTGACCGGGTCTCTGTTGATGAAAACCACTTAGGCTCGTCCCCATCCGGTAATTCCCATCAGCATTCTATTTTTACTCGCGGAACTCGTTGCTGGAATTCACACGTCTCATCAACAATCAATCAAATCGTGGCTCTGTTTATCAAATCTATTCGGCGCTCTGTCTGTGAGCTGCGAAACCGACTGGTTCACGAGTCTAAAAACCACCTACAAGTTCCGTAGGCTTCTCTCGAACCTGTCTGTATTCAACAGCGTAAGGGTACCCAATAATGTTCTGCCTCTATTCCTATGGCTCCCCTAGGGGTACGTCTTTACTCAATCCTCGTTGGTGAGGCTCGGTCTCAATGCTGAAATGGCCGTATGTTTGGCCGCTTTTATTCTGTCTGGCAGCACTTTTCTTTTCTTAGCGCCCCACAGTTATGGTATGGAGCTCCTTGTCTTTCGGTGCTCGAATGGGACATTTGTGCACAAGCCTACCCTGATCCGCTCGCACGTCTATGTCTAGTCACATTGCAAAGAACAGATTCTCCTTGTTTTGACCGCCTATAAAATCTGGAACCCTGAACCCCGGGATCCACACACCGCGTGTCAAGCCACTTCAATGGGTCTCGCTCGGGGCTGTCTCTGGCGCTTTGCCCTGGCACTACCTCATGTTTGTCTCCAATTTGAACGTGTCCTGCGTGCTACGATTGACTCCACGAGGCAGTTGCCGTCTTTTTCCCATGCTCTCTCGGGTCCCCAGCGCCGCCAATCCGTTCCGCCCACGCTTCCCGGGAACTGGTCATCAATAGGGTGTTACACGTGAGTCAAATTTTCAACATGCTCGCGCTTGGGAGTCTGATCAACTTTCGAATTCACAGCGATAGTATCGCAGCACGTACTCTGACGGGGGCGTCTACAACCGATCTGGTCAATATGACAGTGGAGGTACGGCCCACTCCCTTCGCATCGGCTCATCAATCAACCGCTTTCTCAGAACTGTATCGACTTCTGTGATTCTAAACAGCTCATCTTCGCTGGAGTCGAATTCATGGTTAGCTCTCCTGTCCGTCTTGAGCGCCTTGATACTGATATGGCCGATGAAACTCGGAAGCAAGAATGCTGTATGCGCTACTTCTATCACGGATGTCCGCAGCTGACAAGAAGAATGTCCAGATTGTGATGACTTCATCGAGAACCCCGGTGTCAGTGCGCCCATTACCGATTGCAACTTGCCCTGCACGGGGAATGCTGATGAGTCTTGTGGTGGCTCTAATCGGTTAAACATATTCTGGAGTGGGGCCGAACCACCTCCGCCTCCCACGATCCCTCTTTCCATTGGAAAGTGGGAATCTCTCGGGTGTTATAGGTAATTTTAGTTTTAGGACCGGCCAAATTGACCCTTTAACAAACACAGTGACAACGTCGAGGGACGTGCCCTCGTTAATGGAGTTGATGTGGTTGGCCAGGTTTCCCTCGACACTTGCACTTCAGCATGCTTCGATGCTGGCATGCCTTTCTCAGGTAATTCCGCCCTTAAATTGGTCTTTGACCTTATTGAAACCGCTCGCAGGTGCTGAATTTGCAGACCAATGCTGTCAGTCTCTCTCAGAAGCCATATATCGCGCTAAATCAAACATCTTCGACAGTTTGCGGGACAGCCATCGTTAATGGTGGTGCTCCTGAGCCTATTTCGGACTGTAATATGCCATGCGTGGGCAACATTTCAGAATTGTATGTTGATCCATTAGTTGGGTGCCTCACCGCTGATATTGTATGTCAAGCTGTGGGGGTCCGAACAGACTCACGGTTTATAATTATACTGGTACCGATCTTCCTCCTCCACCCGTGGGCGGCGGCGGGGGTGCAGCAGGCGGAGCAACGGCAATCGCGACTGATCTTCCCAGCCCTTGGGCTTACGTTGGATGCTTCGTGTAAGTCAATGCTGATGTCTCGAATTCTCAGTATCTCAACGGATTTTAGCGACGGTGCCACTGGCCGGGTTCTCACCACCGAGATAGTCAATACGAACTTGACCATGGAGATATGTGTTGCCAGCTGCGATGCACTGAGCTTCACAATTGCGGGAGGAGAATTCTCGGTCGGTCCCTCATTTTACACTCGCCCGTCGGAGTTATTGATAAATTTATCTGATAAGACTCAGTGCTGTACGGAAAGCGTATCTACAGCTATGAATGCACTATTTGACTTCACCTCTTACATTTAGTTTGCGGTAATGAGCTCATAGAGGGTGCAACTCCAGCAGCGGCATCCGATTGTAACATGGCTTGCGGAGGAAACTCGACGTACGTTTTTCAATTTTTGAGTCATATTTCAAAACTAAAGAAGTGAAATGAATCAGTCAGGCCGTATGTATACCAGCTCTGTTTCTTGTTGGAGCTCAATGAAATTTAATAGTGCGGCGCTGGAAACCGATTGTCTTTGTACTCGACCACGATAAATATCACCATTCTCCCCGTTCCTGTTCCGCAGAACTCCAGTATCCCAGGATCGTGGTCATACCAGGGTTGTTTGGCGTACGTGAACTTGAGGAGTGTTGTATTCAAAGAACGCTAATCCGTTCTCTCCCTTGATTGCAAAAGTGAGGTCCCCGGGGCGCGTGTTTTCCCTTGGGAAATCGACAATTTCAACAACAACTCAGCTCCTGCGTGCCTCGATCAATGTGCAGCATTCGGCTACACTGCTGGTGGAATGGAATTCGGTAAATTGGGATCCTTTCCTGGTTTTCAAATCATTCGCTGACGGATGATTCACATTTTGATTGATACCCAGGTTTCCAATGCTGTGAGTTTCTTGATTTCGCATTTACAATCCAAATCTCAGTGTTCCCAGTCTGCGGTGATGTGTCGGATGTCACCGCGAGTAGTGTGTCCTTGCAACCCGAAAGCGACTGCAATTTGCCTTGTAGCGGCGATCCCATCCATCTATGTGGCGGGGGGAATAGGATCCAGTACTACGTTTGGACAGGTCTCGCTCATGTCTGGAATACGCCCGAAATCACTGGTCGCTATGAGGTAAGGACCTATCTATCTTTGAAATTCTTTCTGAAACCACATTGATGTTCTATCTAGTTTTTCGGTATGTATTCTTGAAATTTTCACTTCGATACATACACTGAGGCATATTTTTTTCTCCTAGTTCCAGGGCGAGTGAGATTTTGGTGTTCTAGAACAGAGATTAACACCCTTTTAGCGTCGTCGTGCCCCTGATAGCAACCGTGGGGATCAACAACAAAGTCACTTTCCTTGAGAAGAGCGGAACGTCGAAGTAAGTACCTTCAATGATGCTGTTGGTCCTTTTTCAGACACAAAAATCTAGATTCGCCAACTCTACTGGAGCTTATGAACTAGACCTTAGTCTAGTTAGCAACTTCTCGGTAACCTGGCGAACAATGCACCTCAAGTCGGACGTTTTCTGTTCTGGCAGTATCACCCTACCCGACAAAGGCGCCCGGCAGCTCAATGTAGGAGGCTGGTCACTCGATTCAACAAAGGGAGTTCGTCTTTATACCCCAGACGGATCTTCAGGTGTGAATGGAACAAATGATTGGGAAGAGAATTTCGAGGAACTCCACCTGCAGAGACAACGATGGTACCCAAGTGTGTTCTCTCCCACGTCGACCTGTTCGATTTCTTCATAAAATGGCTTCTCATAGCTGCCGCAATGCTTCCTAATGGCACGGTCATGGTCATCGGAGGTGAAACAGGCAGCAATGCCTCACCTGAGCCCAACGTAGAAATTTTGCCCACTCCCGAAGGAGGAGATACCTTCATTTTCTTGGACTGGCTCAATCGGACGGATCCAAATAATCTCTATCCATTTGTCTTCGTCCTCCCCAGCGGCAACCTCTTTGTTGGTGTGTTGATTGTCATTGCATTTAAAATTGGGATTTAATTAGCATGTCAGTATACTATAACGAGGCCCGAATCATCGATGCAGGCACATTCGATACAATACAGACATTGCCCAACGTTCCAGGCTCAGTTACCTCTTGTGCGTCACTTGACGAATCTCTCATCCGTCGCACATCTCATGTGGTTCTAGTCTTGGCTGGACGAACCTATCCGCTGCAGGGCGCGGCAGTTATGTTCCCCCAACAGGCTCCGTACACGGATCCATTGGAGGTCCTGGTCTGTGGAGGGAGCACCCCCGGTGATGGATTTGCACTCGACAACTGCGTCTCTATCCAACCCGAAGTCGAAAACGCTACCTGGGCATTAGAACGAATGGTGAGTTTCCGTGCGCGCCGGAATATCTCACTCAACATTTTTATACATAGCCGTCTCCGCGCGTCATGCCATGCATGGTCGGACTTCCGGATGGAACATTCCTTATACTTAACGGGGCCGTTCAAGGCGTCGCGGGTTTCGGTCTGGCGACTGTCCCTAATCTTGGCGCTCTCTTGTATGACCCCACGATGCCGTTCAACCAGCGGATCTCCATCCTCAATACCACCATCGTTGCTCGCTTGTACCATTCCGAGGCTTGTTGCTTGATCTTTTTGACCCGACAAAATTCTCTAATGCTGAAATTCACTAGGCTATCCTTCTTCCTGACGGCCGTGTGCTAGTGTCTGGATCCGACCCAGAGGATCTCGTCAATCCGGAGGAGTTCAGAATCGAGGTGTGTATTCGTGGAGGCTCACAACTCGGCTCACACTGCTCTAGGTTTACATTCCTCCATATCTGATGCACGGCCTCACCCAACCATCGTTCACTATCACGGATACAGATTGGGCCTATGGGAGTCAACACAGCATTAATGTGACTGTTCACCAAGGGACAACATCCACGATGAAGGTCTCTCTCATTGCGGGTGAGTGCTGTTGTACATAGTAATGAGTTCTCTCATCGTGACGTGCCTCAGCGACTTCATCCACCCACGGCAACACCATGGGAAGCCGGACCCTCTTCCCCGACTTCAGTTGTGTCCACAACACCTGCACTATCACCGCGCCTCCCAACGCGTTTGTATCTCCTCCGGGATGGCATCAACTGTTCATTTTGGATGGGCCGACTCCATCTCACTCGGCGTGGATTCGCATCGGTGGGGATCCCGCCGAAATTGGGAATTGGCCCGATTTCCCCGACTTCACGGTCCCAGGCGTGTGATCATGTAGCACATTTTATCTAACAAGGATGAAGTCGTACGGACTATGTTTTGTTTTTGCCTTTGCTCAATGGACACTTCAATTATTTCCCTTGTATTTCAAACATCTCTCGTTTCATGCATTTTGCATGTGAGACTTCCCCCTCTCGACTCGCCTCATCATGGTCAACTCCCAGCACAAAAATGATGCATCCATCCCTTGCGGTTCACGGTGTGGTTGGTGTGGCAGCTTCTTCCTTGGTTTGTAGTTACGAGTACTTATGTTTACATAATACTCGTTCCTTTCATTCCTCCGAGGGGCTAAAAGTCTCCCTATTTTACTTGTCTCTGATTTTTTAAGATAGTCTCCTTAGTGGCTGTGTCTGACTTCTTTAGTGGCTGTCCCTATACTTCGTTCACTTTTTCCTTACCCCTTTAGTGGCTGTGTGGCCTAGGGCTGTGCTGTTTTTATTTACTTCTGTCTCTTTTCCCTGGTGTAACCGAATATGGCAGGCGTGACTCGGCTAAGATCTTCGCGTCCCATGCCTGCCTGTAAGAGGGTACAAACATTAATAAGTCTAGTATATACCTCCTTCCAAGTCCCCCAGCAAATTTTCAATATTGCCCTGGACCTGCCAAAGTAAATACATGGCCTGGTCTGCCTGGGCCTCATCGAAATCACATCAATCATTTGGGTTGGTTAAAAACGACGAGTGATGGCGAAAAGAAAGTGGGTGGTGCAAATACACTCTATTTCATATTTTTTGAATGCAAGAAGTGGGCTTGATTAAAAAAACAATATTTTCGGCAATCAATTTACAACGGTTTGGCAGATCGTTGGATTCCGATGACTTCCGGGTTTGTTGTGTATGTCCGGGTGGATTTGGGATGACCAGCTTACTAAGCGGCGTAATCGGCATGATGGGAAAAAAGATAAGTACGAGATCCTGCCGGGCACAGCCACGGCCCTCTACCCCCAAGCTATTAGGCTCGGATGTCCTTAGCTTAGTCATACATTGGGTCTTTCTCCGCTACACCCTCCCCGCTGCGAGCCCCGTTGGCTCATCTCCAGCCCCAGAGAACCCCAGTGGTCTCCATTTGGTGACAAGAGTGTGCCTCGCTCTTCCCACACCCCATTCTGCAGCAAGAAAGGTCTTAGCACAGACGAGCGACCACAGCATCATCCTCGAGCAGCGACTCCCAGATTGACTCACACCTGCTGCTAGCAGATCTCCCGGCTCTTTTTTTCCCCCGACATCCCCCCCTTCATTCACTCTTGACAACTCCTGGCACTGGCACACTCGCATTGGATGCATTTCGACGCACATTCCTGGACCGACCCACCGTTTTCCGCCACGTGACACGTGACACATATGCCGAAAGCAGACATGACGGAAAAAAAGAGGAGGAGGGCTGAGAGAAAGCTCCAGGAGCAAAGGGAGTTCGAGCTGGACAGCATTCGGTGTGAGAGCACTATTGACTGTCATCTTTTTGATGTGTCCACGATCACCTTCGAGGACGACGACGATCCGGTAGCTGTTCCACATCCCCGGCACGACTTTTCTGCACTACGCAGCGAGTCGGCTCATCCCTGGCATAACATCTGTCACCGCAACCACCAAGTGCTACCCCAACGCTGCACGCATCGACCTTTTCCCCGGTCCCTTCCTAAAAATACCCCCGGTATACTACTCTCTCTGCCCGCTGACATCCACCTTGTCAGCATTGATCCCATTCACCCACCGGACATTCCTTTTCTGGCCATGCCACCACCCCTCGAGCCCTTTGCCACAACCTTCGGACCTGTCAACTCGTCCCTCGCCCTTGGTTGTGCACAAGAGGTTGATTACGAGCAGGGTCTGGCCCGGCTCGGCCGCATTTCCGAGCTTGCTTGGGCTCCACCACTAGCGGATAGCCAGCAACATTTCAGAGATCTTCCACCCGACCAACTCATCTTCATCTCAACACTTCTGGAAATTCTGGTGCTTGCACCAATTTTTCAGCCCTTCTTTGAATCAGTTGTCATGAGCTTCGTGCATGATTGGGTGGAATACCGGGAGGGTCGGTTTGGTTAGAGTGAGGTGCGGGGTCGCGCCACGTACCTCGCTTTGCGCATACATTTTTTGGTGGGGGGCACCTGTGGTTGGTGTGGCAGCTTCTTCCTTGGTTTGTAGTTATTAGGCTCGGATGTCCTTAGCTTAGTCATACATTGGGTCTTTCTCTGCTACACCCTCCCCGCTGCGAGCCCCGTTGGCTCATCTCTGGCCCCAGAGAACCCCAGTGGTCTCCAACGGAGAAAGGCAAGATTCATTTTTTTTCTCGTGGCCTGTCTGTGGTGACCGAGCACATTTGGCAAATGATCCCTGATTTTATGTGTAATAACGATCTGTCTCCGTTGCATAGCACCACGTTGAACTCACAAAAATCGCAGCACGACAGGAGGTCTAACTCAGTAGGAATGAGACCTGATGGTGAAAGGTATCGCACCCACACCCTGTTGTTGGATCCAGCTTCAGGTACAGCTGGAGATGCTGGTTCGAATCCAGGCCAGGTTGTGAGGCCGCTAGTTTCCTCCATCTTTTTTCGAATTCTGACTGATTCAACTTCTTGACAAAGGAGGGCTTAAATTTTCCGTTCCATGCACTTTTGACCATGTGCTCAGACTACTTATAATGTTCGACAGGGGTGGCTGAATAACAGTTTATGAACTTCTGTTGTGAGGCATATGTAGACTGGGCAATCCTGCCTGCTTAGTGAGCAATGGTGAATTGGCTAAGTCAACCAAAGATGAATCCAAGCAATGGTTCTACATCTCAGATAGAAGTAATAGCAAAACTGGAACCTCTTTTCTGAGGGACCAAGAAACATATGAATCTGCTTCACAACTGGAAAGAAACCTAACTTGTCCAGTTTAGGGATTGGCACCGTAACCGTATAATACGGTATATGGTTACAGGTCATACGGTAAGCCGTAACTGTCCCGTATGGCCCTCTGGTGCCTCGCTCAAGGTTAGGGCTACGGTACGGCTTGTTCAGAACATGACAATGAGGCCACCAGGGTGGAAGTTGGAGTTCAAGACAAATACAGGGAGGTAAGAAAAGGCTGAATCCACTGTCTTTGATACACCCACCTACAAAGAGCAGATACAAGATAGCAACAACACAGGGTGGGATGATCATATACTTATGGCAGCAGCATGCTGATGTGCAACAGGGATGAAGAGCAGTGGTGAGGCCAATGTGGCATACAGGTATCACCACCTCTGCCTGTGTGTGGGCCATGGTGCATATCACCAATGTCCTTGTGCACCTGTCAGTTCACAGCACTCAAGAACATGCTATCACACCACCAAATCCAAACAGGTCCCCGTGTCCATTCGCAGCGGGGGTCAGTTTGGGTGTGCCCATGCCAGCACAGGTCATTTTATGTAGTAGTCTCGATGAGGCTGAGCATTTGTTGCTTAATCACATGTGCAGTGGTGACCAGTCAGAGCCTCAGAGGTGTGTGGAGGTGAGTACAAGGGGAGTGTCAGCAGGTTCTTGAGGCAGTGTGGGGTTGAGTGTTGGTGCTGATGCAACCAAGGAGTGGCAATAAGATGCTGAGTGCTGAGCTTCAACTTAGCATGAAAACAACTTAGTCCATTCAAAGTCTGACATCAAAGATCAGTGGATCAGTTACCAGCTGTACAGTTGATGCAAACAGATGTCCACGTTAGACACCACCTGCTTCCTTCACCCCTCCATCCCTTCTTTCACCTTCCCATTGCCTGGTGTGATGTCCGAGGTATCCCTCACTGCCCCTACAGTTCAACAGCTGACAGATCACACAGTGTTGTCGACAGATGGTGCAACAGGTCAAGCTCTCTCTCCCTGATGTATTCTGTATCTCCCAGGCTTCATGACCCGCTCAGGCTACTGACACCATTGACCTTGTTGGTGCTATTTGCCCTCACGACTCCTGCAGTGGCCTTGGTGTGCATGTTGTATATCTCTCACACTATTGATCAGACACAAGCCTACATCCGAGTCCATCAGAACAAGTGTTGTCCACAAAGGTAAGCTGTCATCCTCAATGCCTTTATCATTCCGATTACTCACATTGACCTATTACCAGTGTGCTTGCCCTCAGACCAGTGCCAACACTGCCCTGTAAGCCACTGCTGCATATGGCTGTCAATGAGAATATCAGCTAGTTCCACACTCAGATTCCCCTGAACTTCCTGCAGCTCGCTGCACTGCCCTGGCTGGCATGCTGACACCCACATGATGCATTGGCTTTGCTCAACCCTGCAACCCTGACCCTGCGACCCTGTCTGAGTACATGGAACTGGGGCATGGTCTGCCACTTTTATCTGGTAAGTTATTGTCCTAGTTAATTTGGGTATTTCTTTGGTTACTCATTCATCTGTTCTAAGCATTGTTATAGTCCCTGAATGTCAGATTAATGGGTCCCACATACAGCCAACAATTGACTTGAAGACAAGTAAGTTTCAGGTCGTTTCCTTGCCGCCTGCCCTGTACTGAATTAGCTTTTGCCTTTCTTAGCACGTAATCATATTGTATGGTGCTTGAGGAAGAAATTCAGGTGTCAGATATTTTGTAACATAGCCTTGTAGATAGCTTTTATGTATGCATTAATGGATTTTCGTTGCCTCAATACCATCTTTTGTGAAGTAAATGCACTGGTTGAGCATTTCAATTTTTTCACCTTCTTTTTCAGTGAAAAATGTCGTTTATTTTTCAGACATTTTTCACTGAAAAAGAAGGTGAAATTTTTAAAACATTTTCAGCACTTTCTCAATTTAAGGTGAAAAATTCGAAATAAAATAAGAAAGTGATGAAAATGTTTTGAAATTTTCACCTGCTTTTTCAGTGAAAATGTGTGAAAAATAAACAACATTTTTCACTGAAAAAGAAAGTGAAATTTTTGAAATGTTCAACCAGTGATGGAGTCTAAATGTTGAGCAAATGAGAATCAATGCAAATTGGCCCAAATTTTGCAGAATTCACAAATGCATGATAGGTTCTGAGAATTCTTGTGAACCATTTGGCAGAATTACACAAAATTAGACCAAATCCCATTAATTTGGCCAAATTATTCCAGATTCAAGAAAGAGCATTTTCCTGACTAGTAAGGTTTGGTGTAAATTTTTAGCCAGTCAGTAATTTGGTACTGATGAGATGAGTGTTGAAGTCATAAGGTCATTAAATTTAATCTGCGTAGATCATATGTACAGCATTTGGGAAATGCCCAAGTGGGTGAGCTAACAGATGTTCTGGACTATTCTTTGAGTTCAAATAATATTCAAACACTCTTGACCAACACTATTGTAAAGTAAAAAGTCTAACTAAGTGCTCATGTATCAAACATAAGGGTTGACATGTAATTAAGTTTAAATGACATGTAGAGCATGTGTATTGACTGAGAACAACTCAAGACCAGGCTCATGCACTATGTCTGTGGAGAAGCAGCAGAATTCAAGTTTTTTCAAGTTGCAAAAAGAGAGAGAAAAAGGGAAAAGAGACAGAGATTTCAAGACCTACAGAGATCATCTACCTGAGGATTCTGAGCTCAAAACTCACCATAGCGTGTGGTATAGTGTTTTGAATTATCTTGAATCCCAAGTCCAGATCACCGATTTCAAGACCTTTGTCTATTCAGAGGTAAAGCCTCAAATAGACATAGGACCCAGCGAATGGAATTCAAGATAAAAATATCTTGATGCACAGCATTGCTTACAGTGGACAAATGCTGACCAATGTCGCTGCTCTTTGCTGAGAGCACCAGCTTTTCATAAGGTCATGTTTGCACAATTATAAATAAGGTCACTATGCTCTAGCGGTTTGGTGACTATGAACATGATTAACTAATGCTTGTTCAGGGGTGTGTTACTTTTATTTTTCTTCTTCCCCATTTCTTCCACTTTCCCCCTTTCCACTTAGTGGATGTGTAGGATGTTGTTCCTTTTCACCTCTGTTTTCATCTCTCCCACCATAGAAATTGGCTGGCACTAACATATATCTGAAGGTTTCATTGTTGCATCAATGTTGTTGTACTCTGCTAGATGCATGTGCATATAAGACTACTAAGCAGAAAATGACAGCAAATTTACCTTAAAAATTGATGTGGCAGATGTGTAAATTTTCTCTGAAAAAGGATTTAATTTGGAACATGTCCATTGAAAACAGCAGTGGTGAGAAGTGCATCAAAGAGTTCTGTAGATTGATTTATCTGCCATCAAATTCAAAGTCAGCTGGGCTCATCTGGACTGACACATGATGTGTTGGCCGGCTCATGTGTGGATCAAGCAGGATCAAGCAGGATCATGCATGGGTGCAGTCCCATGTCCAAAAAAGGACATAGGTCTCCACAAGCACCTTTCATTGCAAAGTGGCTGGGACATTTGGTCAGCATTTTTGGTGGACACAAAATATGAGTTTGGACTTGGAAGAATTTTCGTCATTTACCTCTAAAAAAAAGTGTCAAAAGTTGCATAGTGAAAGTTGTGTATTTTTCAATTCTAAGACCAATGAGCCAAATTTATAGGTGGGAAGTGCTTGTCGCTGTCTGTGCACAGACCAGTTGACGATGTGCAGGACCTCAAAAAATAAGCTGGTCTCAGTCATCTTAAAATCCAAAAATAATCATGTTTCTCTCACTGGTTGAGCATTTCAAAATTTTCACCTTCTTTTTCAGTGAAAAATGTTGTTTATTTTTCAGACATTTTTCACTGAAAAAGAAAGTGAAAAATTTAAAACATTTTCAGCACTTTCTCAATTCAAGGTGAAAAATTCGAAATAAAATAAGAAAGTGATGAAAATGTTTTGAAATTTTCACCTGCTTTTTCAGTGAAAAATGTGTGAAAAATAAACGACATTTTTCACTGAAAAAGAAGGTGAAAATTTTGAAATGTTCAACCAGTGTCTATGGCAATTTTTACAATTTTTTGCAAGCTTGAGGGCCTACAAAACGAGTCCAAACTCACATTTGGCAGGCCCACTGAAATGTGCGACCAAATATCCCAGTCGCTTTAGGAAGCTTGATCCCTGGATAATTCTAATCAGCAACCCCCCGTGCTGAAAGTATGGGGGTTGCCGCTATTCAGCAACCCCCAAAGATAAGATCTGCTTTTAGCTGGTCGGGCCGGTGCGATAATCACACGCTCTGAACTTGGAGCGTAATGATGGAGGTCGATTTCGAGTCGAAATCCGTGCCTGTCATCTGGTTCTCAGGACATTGGATTTAGATGGGTTGACCACGTGTATGATGCACAGCCTTCAAAGCAGTTCAAGGCTGTTTAAAAGCTGTCCAAATGCAACTAAGTGACCTGGATGCTGAAATGCTTTTCAAAAAACACGGGGAAAGAATTTATTTATCTGCTACAAGCATTGGTTAACAGCATGGCACACGACTTGAACCAGTTGTTAGCCGAGATTAGATTAGAATCTAATCTTATCACAGGGGGTTGCTGAATAGAAGATTGTTATTCAGCAACCCCCTGAATGATGGTACAGGGGGTTGCTGATTAGAATTATCCTTGATCCCTTGCCTGTCTCGTGATCAAAATGCTTACCTAAAACTGTCTGGTTGTGAGTCTATCCTTTCATGAGCCCAAGACCAAGACACAAGTCTCCATCAAAGTCACATGACATGCCGATCAAATATCGATGGCCATTGAATCCGACCTGGAGTTGTAACTCTCTATGGCAAAGTCCACACATTAAGTGATCCAGAGTGCAATATAGTCACTGATTTACAAGAACAGCTACAATTGAGCAAAGCAGAACATGTAATGTACACAGGATAATCAAACAACTAACAACACGTATGGAGGGCACATAAGCAGCAAAACAATTGCTGACCAAAGGAGATGACAGGATAACTGAAAACAGAAAGAAATCCACATGGAGATCGTTATCACTGGTTGAACATTTCAAAATTTTCACCTTCTTTTTCAGTGAAAAATGTTGTTTATTTTTCACACATATTTCACTGAAAAAGCAGATGAAAATTTCAAAACATTTTCATCACTTTCTTATTTTATTTCGAATTTTTCACCTTGAATTGAGAAAGTGCTGAAAAAGTTTTAAAATTTTCACCTTCTTTTTTCAGTGAAAAATGTCTGAAAAATAAACAACATTTTTCACTGAAAAAGAAGGTGAAAAATTTAAAACTTTTTCAGCACTTTCTCAATTCAAGGTGAAAAATTCGAAATAAAATAAGAAAGTGATGAAAATGTTTTGAATTTTTCACCTGCTTTTTCAGTGAAAAATGTGTGAAAAATAAACGACATTTTTCACTGAAAAAGAAGGTGAAAAATTTGAAATGTTCAACAAGTGCATATGATACAAACTCAATGTAAAACCCCTTACGAACTTACCATATATGAACCCCTAACCCTCAAAAAATGCGCAAGAAATTGCCTAATATAGAAACCATTCCAACACGAATCACATATGTCACCGGCCCAAAAATCATTGTTCTCGCTGTTGAAATGATGACTAAGATTGAGTATAAAAATATTTTTTTAGGACTCCCAACACTCCCAAAGACATTCTAAATGCAGGTGCAACCATGGGAATTCTGGCCTAAGCCATAATTAAGACCACCCATATTAACCCCATCTTAAGGGTCCTAAGGCTTAACCAAAATTTTGACCCTTATTAATTAATATTAACACATTAAACTGCAACACTGTTTTTGACAACTTTGGGGGACATCCACCTACCGAAAACATGATCTGATCGCGCAATATGTAAATTTAAATTCAGATTTCCTGGTCTGCCTACCAACAAGCTTACCTCTCAAGTAGACAGAACGGTTACCAGTCTAGGTTTATTCGGATTAAAAACATTAAGTATGAATTCCCTGCTGGGCCACGGCATGGCCCACACCCCCAAGTTTATTTGGATTATTACTCCACTCCATTCCATCTGAAACTGTACTTCAGTGACTTCACCAATGTGCAACCCAAACAGTGCTGTATTGTCTGTCATAATACAAATGCAGGTCGATCTTGGTACCATTAACCATTCTTTAACGAAATCCTCCTTGTTCATTTGCACTTATTGATGCTCTTTCTCCATCCATCCATATCCCCATCGTTCGACCTCTTCGGTCATCTTCTGCTGCCCCATTTGCATACTGTACTATTACATTCAATTCGACAGGGGGTGTGATGCGTGACTCGTTCAGCGAATTCGACAGTTCGACAACCACCGAAATTTTGCATGACAAAACTGACCATCAACACGAAAATTTGGCAAATTCAACCTTTTTGGCAAACCCCCGCCGGAATGAACCACCAGGTGTTTTCGACAGACCCCTCTGTGATGTGTGACCACGTACCAAATTCAACACCGACAGGGGGGTGCATGACGTGTGACTGTCGAATTGAATGTAATAGTACAGTACACTAACTATGCTATTTTGCACTGCCTTCGCTTGTACTGGATTTCCCCGTATGGTTCTCAACCTCATCTTTTCATTTGTGCGTGGCCAATGGCCTTCCCTGTCATATCCTAATGCGGATTACTGCCAACTGGTAACTACTGCAGTGTTCGTCCTAAAGCCCTTAAAACTGGTTTTCAGGAGCTTGAAGGTCTTTGAAGGTTTAAGCCCTTAAATTTAAGGGCAAATGAAGGCCTTAAATGTATTTTCCCACGCCTTTTTGGGTGATTGCACTTTATATTCTTGTCACAGCCTGAATGAATTTTAAGCATGACAGCGCCTTCGGCATCTTCCGTGTCTCGTGCCGCCACGTGTCTCTCCCATCTCCCCTCTCAAACCCCTCCTCGCCACTTTTTCATTCCCATGCCGGATGTCGGCCTCTGCCGACGTCTGGGTTCTTCAGTCAGGCCTTGCTCGCGGGTCTCTTTTCCTCCTCCTTGAGTTCGGCTTTTCTACAAACTGTCACCTTCCCACGGCGTTTGAAGTCGCAGTCCATGCCCGTTCGTTCGCCCTACAGGCTTCCTCAACTCCGCTTTGTGAGCGATGCCAACCGTCAAACGACTCGACCCGCCTGCTCGACCCGCCTGCAAGCGTGAGTGCGCTCATCTGGCATGATCGCCATCTCTGCCGACTGCTCCACATCGCTCACCACCCCGCTCCGCAATCAAGGCGCGCTTGCGCAACGCGCCAAGTTGCATCCCACTGCCCCGCCCGTCACATTCCTAAGAAACCTCGCGCACCACCCCCCCGGACCGCAGCGCCTACGGAATCGAAGCGGCGCCGTTCACTGACTTGCGCTCGACTGCACGCCGCGCGGCGACCCCCTTTCCTTCGCACTCCACAGCCCGCTCGGCTGTGCGCGCAAGATACGCGTGTTTCGCGGACGCGGGTGTCCCGCTCCACTAGCACTCCTGCGCGCGCCAACAACACCTACTCGAGCTCGCGCGGAGGTGTCACAGATGTGGGTTTGGCGGGCTTTTCAGGACGAGGGCGCTGCGGGCGGCGCTACGAGAGCGCGGATGGGACTTGCGCGGCTCAACGAGGCGGCGCGATGTGGGTCCAGGTGGCAGGGTGCGTGCGGCGGTGGGTAGTTGCGAGTCGATTCGCACGCTCTCTGTCGTCCGACTCGACGACGCGGGGCCGACAACGCGGTTACTATGCATCGCCATCGCGGCAGCGCACACGATGCCAAATCGCGGCACGCTGCTCGGCTGGGCGGCCAGGCGGAGCCGTGCCGACTCAAGCTCGCGCAACTTCTGACGAGAGTCGACGCCTGGGCGAACTCGAAGCATCCCCCGGGTGCAGGCTCGACGCCAGCGCAGCGCGGACGTGAATCATTGCGTGGCTCCGGCCCGGCTTGTGTAAGATATCTGCTCCCCGGACCCAGCGCCGCTGCATGCCTCCGCGCTCGCGCACCCGGCAGCGTACGCCATGTCGTCGATTTAGCCATAACTCTCGTTGTCCTCGCCTCCAGAGAGACGCGCACGCAGTGCGTCTATTCAGCTTCATTGTATGTTCTCATATCATCTTTTGCTGAAAATCGCAAACCACTGATATGCCTTTGTGCAATATCTTTGTCGACATCAACGTCGTAGGCGCGATGTCGAACGCACGCTAGAGAGAGATGTTAAGCTTGATCTGTCGCAGTTCATCTCGCCGGCCCGCATACGTACCCCGCACTGTGCCCCACCAACTCGCTTAATGAAGCCGTTCATTCACACAGCCGCGGACGATGGTCGCACAGACGCACACACCATTAGGATAGTGCGTCTTCTTGCTTTTTGTCTTTTTGCTTCGTTCTTCTTGCATGCCTCCTCGGCCGCATTCCGAATAGTGCGTTTGACATGTTTATAATTATATAATTACAGTTCAGCTCATACTGTACCAATACACGATGATTAATAATGTATGCTGTGCAGGCAGCGACTCGAACCAGCTGGACGCCAACACCTGAGTTTTGATGACAGACGATCTAAGTTCGCCCGCGAATTGATCGACTGTGCTATCGAGTCTAGTTCAGCAGTTGGCGCATCCGCCGCTGAAGTCTTTATCGTCTGCGCTCAGGTCAGCATACCACCGCGGCAATCGTGCCAGTCAGTCGCAGGTCAAACTCACCAAAGCAGTCACCGCAGCCTTGGCCATTCGAAATGCAGACACCGTATGCCTGTTCGGTGTAGACCATGCCGTTGATCTTGTTGACCTTAGTGTCTGCACATCCGAACAAGCTGATTGCGTCCTGCCGTGTCTTCTCCTTGTCTGGCTTGCCGCCTGCCACCTTGGAGGCAAAGTATACGCAGCAGTTGCCGTGGCACGCCGTGTTGTATGCTGTGGCTGGGGTGCCGAACAGGTCGTCCGAGTTGCGATAGTGGCACACGTTGCTGTCCGCCGCCCAGGCGGCGTCCCAGGTCGCGGGATCGACCAGCGCCTGGCAGTCGGAGTAGGTTGCTATCAACCGTGGATGGCGTCAGTTGATTCCGAAGAACGGCCAAAGCCAGCTGAAAAAACTCGCCATCGGAGGTTGTGCCGCAGTGCGCGCCGACTTGGGCGAACACGGCTGGGGCAGTGGAGAATGTGACGAGGGCGACGAGAGTGGAGAAGTGCATATTGTGGATGGGTGCTTGAGTTATTTGTGATGGTCGACTCTTGGTGACTGTGGCTTTTATACCTTGCTCCCCTTCGACTGCCTTGGTTGGAAAGTCGAGGTTGCGAGATGCTCACCCCCGTCGTCATGCGATGTTTGCGCAGGTTCAAGTTGTAGGAAACATTGCAAGGCTCCTGGAGTTGTTCTCAGCAAGTTCAATCCCGTTGCCAGGCTGTGGCAAGGGTGCGACATTCACTCCCGTTGGTGAGTGGTCGTCTTTAGGCCTCGTTCGAACTTCATGTCTCGTGGCAACACGGTGCATCACCCGTACCCCCATCCGGAATGTTGTTTTTGCGCGGTTCAAGTGCTCTGGGCTCTCATGGCGACACACAGAAGCATGGCCACAGAATGACGCTTGTGGACTTCTTGCCCAGTGACACTGGACGCAACGCTATGTAGGTAGGTAGGTCGATTTAAACGGCGCGGTCTATCAATGCAGATCTTGTGATGCTGCGGCACTGCAGAGTTGGTTCTTGAAGCGGGGTGTGCCATAGCAACCCTTTACGGCAGTGCAGATCTCGTTTACCCAATATTGTGGCCACATTTGGAGCAGTATCGCAAACGCTCCACCACTGCGACTTTGGTAGGCATCGACTTGGGCGAGGCTGAGCGCTGAGGAACGCACTTGAAGGACTTTGTGGAATTGGCCTTGGCTTTCCGGGAAGGTGATGCTGGTTGGGACGAGGCTGAGAAGCTCGTTGAAGAGGGCGGAGGTAGAATAAGATTTCTTGCCTTGCGAATGCGCATGGCCGTGTTGATGAAATGAGGGTGCCAGTGGTTCTGTATTCGTCGCAGTCACTGGCATGCCAGCAACGACTTCAAGAGTCATGACAAGCCGCAGCAGATGCTCAGGTATCCATTGTCGTCGAGATGCGGGAAATGCGGGCAGTGAGGCAGGTTGGAAGGTCGGGTGAGGATATCCGGATCTGAGAGACGGAGGTCAATCAGACGATCGCATCTGAGGCTGTGCTCTTAGACTCGTAACCAAGTCTTCCTACGGAACGCTTTCCGAATGCAAAAACATGGGGCGAGCACTTTGCGTAACCAAAAAAAAAGTGGCGAGCACTTTTCTTGTAACCTGGTTACGAGAAAAGTGCCAGAAGGCAGAGTTACGAGTCTAAGTACCGTGCTCTTGTTCTACTGTCGGTTACCGGTAGGCTAGGACACCGTAGCTCATGGAATGGGGTGTCTGGCTCTGTCCTGTGCGAGAACACAGGTTTTGTGAGCCTTGGGCTGCCAGTGGAGTTCGAACTGCGAGTTTCTGACGAGTATAAAGGGCTGCTGGTGCCGCTGTGAGTTCCTCACAACAAACCAAATTCAGTCATCTCATCCAATCTACCCAAAATCATTACAGTAATATGCACACCTTCGCCATTCTCATCGCCATTGTCGCCGCGTCGCCCGCCATTGCATTTCCTTCCAACATGACTGCCCGCCAAGACCAGACTTGCGTGCATTGCGGCACTACGAGTGACGGTGAGAACCTCAGTGCACTTCTTCATCCACCAGCTGGTCTGAGTATGTTTTCAGCGACGCTATCCGACTGTCAGGCGCTCGTCCAGCCTGACACTTGGAACTCGGCATGGGCGGCGGGTTCAAATGTTTGCCAGTGCGTAACGCGGCACACAATGCCCTTTACAGCCCACTCATATTATACGCCAGCTGGTCAAGTGCGACTCCCGGTTGGTACAATAATAAGGCATACAATGTCGCGTGCCATGGAAACTGTGCGGTCGTCCCACTTCTCCACACATAAGAGCACAGTATTCATTCCCGACTCACAGGTTGCGCGTACTACTCGCCCTACCCGAACACCGACCCCACTTTCGACCAGGAGATCACCCGCCAGCGTGGTGAGCCTGAATTAGATGACGACGCAGCCCATGTTCTGACTGCAATGGACCTCTCGCAGCCCAGAGCCTCCTCGGTTGCGGCGATGCCAAAGTCAATAAGATCAACGGCCTGGAGATCACCAGGGCGGACAAATCAGGAGTTTGCTTGTCTAACGGAAATGGCTGCGGCGACTGCTTCGGTGAGCTGAACGATGGCCCTGAATACGACGGTGTTGACTTCTTGGGAAGACGATAGCGACTTTGCCTCGACGTGCCAGTGATGCGACATTCCTCCTTGCACAACTGAAGTATAACACAATTGTATTTGTACGACTAGTAATGGAAGACATCAATAATAGTGCCTCCAGAATCCTCTCAAAGCGCAGCGACACGGTGATAGTGTGATACCCGAGAACCGTCGACTGGGTGAACCAAACCTACCGAAATCTAGGTTGAATCTAGGGCTGTTCACCATAACTGTGTTACGGCCGTGCCTAGCCGTAAATAGCCATACCATAAAGGTCGGCTCGCATCAATTTTACGGTGTGGCTGCAGTACGGCATACAGAGCCATAAGGTCATGGTCATATGCAGGCTGTCTCTGGCAATCACCTGTCAGTGATGTATTTAAACACTGAATGAACTCGTCCAATGTGCGATCGGAGTTTAAATCATGAAGCTGTCTTTGGCTCTGAGTATATACTAGAAGGATGGGAGTGGGACTCACCCACTCCCATCATCAGAACCCGAGTCCCATTGACGACCTAAGGAACGATGGGAGTCAGCGTGCAGGATGGGACTCAGGTCCATCACGCAGCCGCAGTGGCAGTCAAACATGATGTGACCTGATGTGACTATGTGAACAATTCCCACGACAACACCAAGTTGCCACTCCATACAGGTCAATGGGAGACAACCTTAAATCAGAACAATTTAAATGGTAAAACTGTAACTGTTGAGAAGGTTTTGAACTGTTAGACCTGTGAGACCTGCAGTAAGGCTCCAACCATTTTGTTTCCGTTTGCCAAATTGGACAAAACAAACAGAAACGGTAAGGAAACAGTTTAAAACAGTTTAAAACAGTTTTCAAATGGTATTTTTCAAGGGTTAAATTTCAGGGACATTCCCAAGAGATTCCTTAGCTGGAATTGACATCCTTTTGGCTCCAACTGATGCATATGTATATTTCTGATGTTTTCTATGTAGTTTAGACAAACCTGAACCAGAAGCCCTCAGAGACAACAAGTTCGGTAACTGCTGGAAACAATCAGTCACGTGAAGTACTGTCCAAATTGGGGTTAGGAGCCGGTGACAAGAACTATACATCTGTCCGAGCCTTCAGGCTTTCAGGTCTTAGTAATTCTCACTCAGGGTCCTTGGAATATGCCCAAGTTAGCCATTTAGGACCTTAAAAACTATCAGCAAGCATGCTGGCCCTCATCCTAGGTGAGTGATTATTTAAAACCCTTTATACCATTTTAAAACAGTTTATAAACAGTTTGCCAAATCCCA
The DNA here is from genome assembly GCA_029204085.1 of Mycena sp. CBHHK59/15. Lineage (NCBI taxonomy): Eukaryota > Fungi > Basidiomycota > Agaricomycetes > Agaricales > Mycenaceae > Mycena > Mycena sp. CBHHK59/15. Next base: position 44,083 of record JARGXW010000571.1, read on the forward strand.
CAAACTAAACGGAAATAAAAACGGTTTTTACCACTTGAAAACACTTACAAACGGAAAAGGTTGGAGCCTTAACCTGCGGCCTCAACTGCAGTCTCGAGTTTTACTTGATCTTCGGTGCTTGGTTGGGTCCTTGGATGAGCGGGATGATTGTGTGCATTTCATAAAATCACGAAAGCCTTGAGCGCACTGAACTGCACATCGATGGGAATGAAGATAAGCATTTCAGTTGGGAAAGTCCGCACCACAATTTTCGTGGGACTGATACATCCATCCATGATGTGGCTGTGGGCTGTAGAACTCATTGAGTGGAAAGAAATCAACTTTATATGAACACCCATGACAATTCCTCAATCCAACACGAGGGTGGACAGTAAGAATACAATTGGTCTCTGTATTCAGTGGGGTAGCATCAGGCGGCAAGTGGCTGTTATTTTGCATGAATATTGCACGACATTCTCGTCAATGTTCGCAGCTATAGGCCAATAGATGTAGTTGTATTGCTGATCCCTAGACCATTTTGAGCAGCCGACAAAAAGTCGCTTTCCGTGTGCTGATGGTCCCTATTCATGTGCTGAGTAACAATCGATTATTCTGAACACAAGACTTAGCTGTGAGCGGGGAACAAGAATTGGAACCCCATCACACTTGATTTTACATTTTGAATTCATGATGCGACCATAGAACCTTTGCAACTTTCATAAGGAAAGGCAATTGAGGTTGAGAAAAGCATACCGTGCAATAATCCCAGATGCAGAGGCAGCCTCCCTTTTGTTCACATCCAGCTCATGATTCCAAAGCTCCTGCATCACATCTTCGTCGGGCTCGTACCGCTCAAATCCAGAAAAGAGTGATGGATCCAGGTGTTCACATTCATCAACTCCGTTACAGTAAAGCTGGCAGCAACGGCAAAGAACTGCCTCGTTGGTGTCGGGAGTGAGACTAAAAACCATTACATCACCTTGGCTATGTCTCGTGGATCCCTTCAATGATTCCTGGTCCTTTTAAAGAGTTTGAACATGAGCAACATAATTATGTTTGCAGATAGGCGGAGCACCAGCAGATCAGACGGTGCGATTGAAAAATGGCCAGGACAGAATCAATGCAGCAGAACACAGAAATGGATTAATGGCATGGTCAGTACCACAAGCAGCCGAAATCATGTCTGCTGCAACACCGCTTCCAGTGACAATCAATCTGCTGGAGATGCCACCCGTTGATGTGTCGACTGCGCAGAGGCCGAATGAGATGCGCCAAGTGACCATTGAGGAGGTGGAGGATGATGAGGACAGTGAGTCGCAGTCGCTGTCAGAGCAGGAAGAAGAAGGCTTGGGAGACGTCGAAGAAATATTTGCGGGACTTGTCCTTGATGCACCATCAATTCCACCCCGAACTCCATGTCCACCTCGCAACCCTATGCCGCCTGTGCACTTCCCCATTCCATTGACATCTTCCCATGTCGTCCAATTGCCTGCCAGACCTAGTCCTTCGTCCAATCGACAATATGCGGCTGGCCCAATATCATGTACCCTGGCAGATCAGTGTTTTCACTACACACCTGTCGTGCAGCCAGCAGGACAACCGAGTTGACCGCCGTCGAGCCAGAAGGTTGAGCATCAATGTGATCCTTCATCCATCCCCAGGGCCAAACACCAAGGGATATAAAACCGTCGAAATGAATATGGTTTTGTGTGCCCGGCTGGAATTGATGATCAGTTTCCTGCGACTTTACATGTCGAACGGCTACACTGCATGGGCAAAATCTGCCGATATCATCGCCAAATCGGCAGGGAAGGGGTCCTGGCTCTCACGGCGTGTCCGTGAATGGTCAGTAAATTTTATCCGGGATGAAGAAAATCTGTTGACTGCGGAATATGGAAAAATGAATGGGACCATGCTGGAGGACAAAGATCTGGCCCAGGAACTGCATCTGCATCTCCAGGGAATTCGGAAGTATGTTGCTGCACAGGACATCATGAATTACATGGCCACAGACGAGATGAAAGCACATGTAAATCTCAAAAATGGTGTATCACTCTGGACGGCACAAAGATGGATGAAGTGGATGGAATACTGGTGGATAAAGGAGCATAAGGGCATGTACAGTGACAGGCATGAGAGGGAGGACATTGTGGATTACCAGCACAACGAATTTCTACCGCGGTGGGCAGAGCTGTCCAAATACACAAGGAAATTCACAGAAGATGGAGATGAGATCGGATCACCCGAGGCTGCAGCTGCAAAAGCAGTTCCAAAGGAGAAGAAGAAAAGCAAGAGGCAGGCAATGGAAGAGCTTGACAAGGTGTGGGACAAAGAAGAAATGGAGCGGACATTCATTGCAGCCCCCGATGGGAGAATCATCGTGATTTGGAGACATGATGAATGCATCTTCTACGCCAATGATCGCTGTAAAATCAGATGGGTCCACGCTGGCGAGAAGGCAAAACCGTACGCCAAAGGAGAAGGAGCATCGATGATGGTGGCGGCTTTCATATTGGAGTACAGATGGCTTGCCCATTGGACATTCCAGCCAGGTGGTAAATGGGATGGCTACTACGCAACAGACAAAATTCTGGAGCACGCGACCGAGGCCATGGACATTTTGGATGAAACTCAGCTGGACGAGCGTCATGTCTTCGCCTACGACAATGCGACAACTCACACGGCATGGCCCCCGATGATCTGAGTGCTCGCCACATGGTCGTAAAACCCCCGACAGAAAGAAGCAAAAAGACCCACTTTCTCTGCACCATGAATACTGTGAATGGCATCCAGTATGTTCGCATGCGCGACAGTAAATTTGCAGACGGTACCCCATAGTCGCTGGATTTTCCCGATGGACATCTGCAGGTGGGGATATTCAGGGCATGCAAAATTTGATCCATGAGCGCATTGCCAAGGGGGCCGTACTTCCAAATCCAGACAAACTGAAGGCCGAATGCAAGGGTTTCAAATGTCCACCTGGACAAGCAGACTGCCACTATCATCAGATTCTATTCACGCAGCCTGATTTCGTTAATTAAAAGTCGATGCTTGAAGAGCATTGTGAAGCTTTACCAAGTCATTTTCTTCCCAAAATTCCACTGTGAACTAAACTGCATCGAGCAGTCGTGGGGGTTTGCTAAACGAATCTATCAAATGGTTCCCTCATCATCAAAAGAGGAGGACTTGGAGCACAACGTGAATGCTGCACTTGACTCTGTTCCACTTAAATCTATGCGGAAGTAAGGGTTACTCCGGGAGTGGATTTGGATCTGGATTTGATCGGATTTGGAGCTGGTTCTGTTATGTAAATCACGGCTGAATCAGCCATCAGGGAAAACAACAAACCTCTGGACACAACATCGTCGCTCATCGGTGGCGACAACGAGCTCTTTCAACTTGCTTCCAACGAGCCAATGCTCACATTTGAATGACCAGGTTTCTTCAAAACAATGTATTTAGGTAGTTGCAACACTTCTGCTCAGCTAGTCTGCTGCAACAAGGTCACCAACTTCAAGCGCAGATGAGGCGGGAAGGGGCGGGGACAGCGGGACAACGCCGACGAGACGATGAGCTGGCACTCCGGTAGACTGGTCCAGACGTGGGTGACTGATGGAAGTCACCATCAGTCACCCTCAAATCCAAATCCGATCAAATCCAGCCAAAATCCAAATCCAAATCTGCTGCCGGAGTAACTCTAAGTTCTTTGACTCAATTTAAAAAATCCAGAGCTGATTTGGAGCAATTGAAGGTTTGTGAGGTGATCAGATCGCTTCATGGATGCGCACTGCAAGGGATTAGACAGTGTGCAGGCCATGTGGGCAAGCAAAAGGTATCGCGGATCTGATTCGCGGTCACCGTGTATTGCCAAAGAACATCATGGAATTGTTTGATAAATTCTTCAAGAAGAAGAAGTAATTTGTGTCTAGTGAATAGTTACCTTTTTCTCTCCCAAGGGACCCCAGTTCTGCTAGAAAATAAAGTGGTTTTTGCGACTCGACAATTTTTGCCGCGTTACGTGTGACGTGATATAAGCACGTGATCGCTTGCGGGGAGTGACTGTCGCCTACCTTACGAGTTCTGGGTGGAATCGTCTGAAACCTAGCTAGATCTTCTGGAATAATTCAATAGCAATTAGTGATAGAAGGAAATCAGGGAAACCCTTTTTTATTTTGGAGTATGGCTAATGGGTGCTTCTGGGGAGTGAACCGGGCCTAGAATGCCCATATCTTCTCTAAATGTTCTTAAACTTGATGGAGGGGCACACTGGATGATTCAAGTCTGACACATAGACAGATATTTGCAAAAATATGCCCACACTACTTCTTATTCCTTCCGAACACCCTTCCAAGCAGGTAGCCTGTATCTATGGCGGTCCAAGTGCACTTTTAATAATCCCCCCTACTTTGGACTTTCCGACACTTTTATTTGAGACTTTTGTACTTTCCTACCCTTTTATAGACATTTTGTGACCAAAGTGTAAGTGTCGGAGAAGGCCGATCTCTCCTACCCTCTTATTGACTCGGTTGTGACTTACGACACTTTCATTGACACACTTCAGATTCCCGACACTTTTATTGACTGCACTCAAATTCCCGACACTTACACTTTGGTGGGTCAAAATTTCCGACACTTTTATTTTTCGAGTTGAAATTTCCGACACTTTCTTTTTGGCAGTTGAGTCCTCCGACACTTTTATTGAGGCAAAAATAATAATTATCTAAATTGAGACCTAGACTACAGTAGCGTTGTATTAAGCTATATGGACAATTTCTAGTGCTGCTAGCTAGCCTGCTGGCCACTCGCCGGCCCCGGCCACCCATTGGCGACGATCTGGTGCTGCGTGCAGATGTAGGCCTTTGCATGGTCTATTGGCTGCAACGGGCTCGAGCTCCTACGGAAGGTGACATCTCCTGCACGCGACCTGCGCTTGCCGTGCAGATGTACGGGGATGAGATGTTGCTCGTCGCAGCCGTGCAAACTGCGCGACCGAATTTTCTGAGAAAGTTTCACGTGACCGCGCAAACTTGTGCTTTGCTCTCCATCAACCGTCGAGTCGACTACTTACTCCCTCTGTAGTATCCAGAAGTCTGTGCATTTTAGGCCGGCTACTGCTGGTGTGCATGATGAGTGCGATGGGAATGACCACGGGCACGAGCAAGTGCATGCACATGTGCACGCTGCGCTGCGACCGCTGGGTGCTGCAATCACACGCTTCCGCACCGTGTTGCTTCCCAGCGCGCTGCCTAATTTTGCGCACCATGATGCCCATTCTGTATTGCCGGCTGATGCTCATGCTGATTTTGATACAGGCAGGCAGGACTCGGAGGTGATGCTTGATGCTTACTTGGTGAATGTGGCATGCAATCTTCGTTAGCGGGTACATATACGGGCCCATATTGGTCCCGGAAGTCACCCGATACATGGTCTATGTACCGTACAGTGGTGTAGTTAGCTTGATTTGACCCTACCGTAGTCTAGGTCTCAATTTAGATAATTATTATTTTTGCTCTCAATAAAAGTGTCGGAGGACTCGACTGCCAAAAAGAAAGTGTCGGAAATTTCAACTCGAAAAATAAAAGTGTCGGAAATTTTGACCCACCAAAGTGTAAGTGTCGGGAATTTGAGTGCAGTCAATAAAAGTGTCGGGAATCTGAAGTGTGTCAATGAAAGTGTCGTAAGTCACAACCGAGTCAATAAGAGGGTAGGAGAGATCGGCCTTCTCCGACACTTACACTTTGGTCACAAAATGTCTATAAAAGGGTAGGAAAGTACAAAAGTCTCAAATAAAAGTGTCGGAAAGTCCAAAGTAGGGGGGATTATTAAAAGTGCACTTGGACCGCCATATGTATCTACCTCAGTTCCCCACCAAAATATTTGTAAAATATGCCAGAGGTGTGTAATGTACCCATCTAACTTAAATCATGAACATATCAGCGAGAAACCTTGAGAGCCGCGCTTCAAACAGCACATCACGACACCATTTTGTGACTCAAGTCACATCAATGTCACATCAGACGCGCCGATGGCGACACGACGCACGCTAATTAGGACATTCAACGCGCGTTTTTAATGCCTCTGAATAGATGCCAACATTGGGACTTGTATTCGGCTCCTCTGAGTATTTTTTACAGCTTATTTGGTACACAAATCATGGAGCTGCATCCAATCCAGAATTGTCCTATGAGGAAGGGAGGCTCCTCAGCCAAAGCAAACTAATTCACTGGCAGGAAATTGACACACACTCTGTCATGATCGGAGGTTGCTCAGCAAATCAAAGAGATTTGGCAGCACAAAAATCGATACTCACTTCCTGTAGGCACTAGAGGCTGCTCAGTAAAGCCAAACAGATTTGAAGGCAGGCAATTGATGCTCACATACTGTGGTGATCAGAGGCTGTTCAAAATTCAATGGACTTAACGACAGGAACTCGACACTCACATACTGTACACAGGGAGGAGTCCACTCAGCAAACTAGGTGAGGTTTGCTGACAGGATACTGTACTATTTCGACCGTTTGTTCACTATTCTTAGATTTTCGTCGACCGAGGTGACCGATAAATTTTCTTTTGAATTATGGCATTTTTTGAGCACATCAAAAAAGTTGAGTGTCACCGTCACCTGAAAAAATGGTCGAAATAGTACAGTATCGGCAGCTGGCAGGGTATCAAAGAGAAATAGAAGAGAAATGACAGCACAAAATTGACACTCACAAACTGGAGGGATAAGAGGCCACTCAGCAAAATGAAACAGAATTGAGGGCAGGAAATGGAGACTAACAATCTGTAAGCATCAGAGGCCGCCCAACAAAATGAAACAGATTTGACGGCAAACACTCACTTGCTGTAGGGATTGGAGTCCAGTCAACGAAATCAAACAGATTTGGAGGAACAAAATCGACACCTACACGCTGTAGGGTGCGGAGGCCTCTCAGCAAAATGAAATAGAGTTGAGGGCAGGAAATCGAGACGAGCTTCCTGTAGGAATTGGACACTACTCAGCAAAAGGAAACAGATTGACTGACAGCAGCACTCACTTTCTGTATCAATTGGATGCTGCTCAGCAAGATCAAATGGATTTGACAGCAAGAAATCGACACTAACCCCCTGTAGGAATGAATAGGGGGCCGCTCAGCAAGATCAAACGGGTTTGACAGCACAAAATCGACACTCACGCGCCAAAACTGACACTCACCCCCTGTAGAGATCGGAGCCTCTCAGCAAATTCAAACAGATTTGCCTGCATGAAACCCCGACATTCACATGCTGGAGGGATGGGAGGCCCCTCAGAAAAATCACACAGATTTCATAGCAGACGACACTCACATGCTGTAGGGATTGGGGCTGCTCAGCAAAATCAAACAGATTTGATGGCAGGAAATAAATGCTCACTTCCTGAAGGGATCATCAGAGGTCGCTCAGCAAAATCAACCGGATTTGGAGGCTGGAAATTGATGCTCACTTCCTGTGGGGATTGGCTGCCGCTCAGCAAAATCAAAAGATTTAATGGCCAGAAATCAATTCTCACTTCCTGTAGGGATTGGCCAACACTCAGCAAAATCAAACAGATTTAAGGCAGGAAATCAAAACTCACATGCTGTTAGGATTGGAGGCTGCTCAGCAAAATCGAACAGATTTGAAGCCAGGAAATCTGCTCAGACTGCCCAGAAATATGCAGTGAGCCTTGAGAATGTGCTTGGTTATGTGGAGGCCATCCACATATAATCTCAATGCTGGGAGTACTTTGGTCACTTCCAGCATGCTGCAGCACTGTTGATACTAGTGCTGTCCATTAATATGATATCAGATAATATGATATTAATATATTCATGATAATACAAATACAATACAGCCTCACGACAGACCTGACGATATGAATACGGAAAAATATAATATGATATGATATGGATATAATATGATATGCCAGCCCCATATTATGCATATTATTCTTGTATTATGGGTGCTTCAACACTGCACTGGGCACATCCCTGGCATATTTCTCACCACCTTTTCTGTGCCCTGACCTCTAACAAGACTGGAGTCTCACCAGATCCACACCAAAGGCATTGTTCGGTCCCTCATTGATCTTTGAATGGCTCCTGGTCTGCAGTCAAATCAGGCCTGAGAAGTCCACATTTCACCATTTTCACTGTGTCCTCATTCCAGGTCATTCAGATGGTGGAAAGTCCGTAATATATCAGGAAGGGATCCCTGATGAACTTTAACTCGAGGGGAAAACCCCAGAATGAGGGGGGTAGAACCATATTAAAATATATTCTGAATATATCATGATATGGTGTAATATGGCTTACACTGGTTGAGCATTTCAATTTTTTCACCTTCTTTTTCAGTGAAAAATGTTGTTTATTTTTCAGACATTTTTCACTGAAAAAGAAGGTGAAAATTTTAAAAAATTTTCAGCACTTTCTCAATTCGAGGTGAAAATTTTGAAATAAAATAAGAAAGTGATGAAAATGTTTTAAAAATTTCACCTGCTTTTTCAGTGAAAAATGTGTGAAAAATAAACGACATTTTTCACTGAAAAAGAAGGTGAAAATTTTGAAATGTTCAACCAGTGTTAATATAATACGGAGAAAATAAATACGGATACGATACGGCCCTGGAGCGCATAATATGATACTGATATAATATGATATGCAACTTTCCGTATCAATATCATATGTGGACAGCACTAGTTGATACATTTGCCTAACTCTAGGAATTGAGATATTGCAAAGATATTGTCGGTGTGAAGTGCCCCTGGGAGGACCAAAGAATAAGGTGAGAACGACAAGGTGAGAAGATCTGTCAGGAAGCGGCATACCATCATGTGCCAGTCAGAGGCGCGCTGCGGCTCTGTTCTGTGTATTACTTACATAAATGATAATAACTTTATTGTCCAACTTGTGTCTTCCGCTGGCCCGAAAACTGCACAACAGGAAGTAGAATCCGAGACATTCATCTATACCCATATTCTGTAAGCGCAAACGGACAGCTACCATGTTGGACAGAAGGCATTCAATAGCGCCGTCAAGGAGGGAGGGTTCAAAAGATTGCAGAGTTTATGTAGCAGTTTAACTGCTGAATTACGGCTTTATTTCGTACATATAAAGGTACCGATAGGAATGAGCGGTTCTTCCAAATCCGGCAAAGAAATTGCCATATTGGGACAAGACACGCACTTCCACATTCCCGCCCGTGCAGATAAACCCACGATAACCCACAGACCAAGGCGCCCAGGGCAGTTTCTTGAGATGCTTCCAGTGCTCTACATTCCGACTCCGAGCCGCCATTGCTCACAGTCGACGATGCCGGGAAGAAAGTAAGGAGAACGCGTATAGGGAGGAAAGGGTTTCGGTAGCGAGATCGACTGAGGGCGCTGGAGCAGGGAGAACGCGCAGAGACGTTCTACAGGACAACCGCATGCTGCAGCGCATTGGTGCCAAAGTGTGCGCAGCAGCGGAATCCGCTGGTTGTGAGCAGCATCTAGGCTGACGAGAGACGATCGGGGAGACGACCGCTCAAACACACAGGATGACGAGCACACACTTGACGTCTCCGAGGATGCGCCCCCAACTAGGCGCAGGTCGATCGGCATTAGGGCGTGCTGTACGGGATGGCGCTGCTGGCCGGAAGACGGTAGAGGATGCTCCGCAAGCGGAACAAATCGTAGCCATCCGTATCTGCGCCCGTGCGAGGGCCGGCACGTGCGAAGATTTGGTTGATCCGCTGGGATGTCAAAGACGTAAAGGGTGCCCGGTTTGTCGAGTGCTGACAGAGGCGCAAGGATCGCCGCCGCGAGCACGGGTGCAGCGGTGTGATGACGGGGAGCTGTCGCCAAAGGTGGGTCACAGCGGCGATCCTTGCGCCTCTGTCAGCACTCGACAAACCGGGCACCTTTACGTCTTTGACACCCAGCGGATCAACCAAATCTTCGCACGTGCCGCGCCCTCGCACGGGCGCAGATACGGATGGCAAAAATCGGGTGCTCCAAGCATCCTTGGAAGCACCGGGCCCAGTGGTTATGGAAGTGTCGGGGCCAGCGACAGGATTGGTGGGCTTATTGGAATGTTCCGTATGCTGCAAAATTTGGTAAGTACGATCTCGCCAAAGTTCTGGGCAATTACTTACCTTTGCCCAGAGGCGCTGATCCACCTCCACTTCAAACTCCTGGGGCATGGATGTTACCTTCGGAATGCCACTTTTGTGGCGTCCGTCATACCGAAAAATTTGGCTTTCGCGCTTGTGGGGTTGGGCTGGAATTGTGCATGTCGTCGTGTTTTATCTCCGGCGTTTGGGCTGGCCGGTGGACGAGTGAGTATCTTTCCTATTTTCTCTTACTTCTCACTGACGCGCTGGCGTCTACTCCAGAGTCGCGATGTAGTGCATAATTTTTTTTCTTGCTGTCGCCTCGTCGCAGGAATTTGTTTTCCTATACGACAAACTTGGAAGACTACAATATATTAACATAAATAATTTCGATATAGTACATAACATTTTATCTAAGGCTTTGTTCGAAAAATTCGGACAAATTGAACAAACCAATCTCATTTATTGTGTCAATGCGCATACAAAGAAAATTCACACAAAAACCTCCAAAACGCGAGGCTGCATCGTGGCCACGGAAAAGTCCGAAACAGTCTAAAAGGGGTAAGCCACCGGATTCATGCAAGTGACAGCTCGCGTGGGCGTCAGATGACAGTTGCCCTCCAGGTCGCAAGTGACAGTTGATTGTCCGCCGTGTTAAGCTCTGTGGATCTGCAGTCTGACTCTGTGCAACACCCCTTCTGAATGCGGACTTTTGGCTGCTTCATCTGTCGCCATCATCGGGAAGTCAGTGTGGATCTGTCTTTTTCTTACTGTATTCAAATCTTGTACCACTCATGCGGCTCTGATCACAATTTGCTGCTTATAATACTATTTGAACCCAATATGATCTCATTGCTCTGGGCCTCCCAAATGATTCCTGCTTTGCCTATAGCACAGTTTCGTGACTTCAACTTGGAGCTGGAGACTCAATGCCACCGTCCGAATTGGGCGTCGGAAATCACCGGCTGAACGTGCCGTCGATGGCCGAGCGCTCCCAAAATGGAAGGTCCGTGTGTCGGCTGTACTTCCCGAGAGGACCTGCAACGGGATGGGTCAAGAAGACGGAGTTTTGAATGCAACAGCGAGTGTTAGGGTCGTATCAAACCATACGAGAGAAGGATTGAAGCTTGGAGCTTGGAGCTCTTACAAGCCGCAAGCAAGCGCAGTTTGGTCGTGTTGCTGTTTCCCAGTAGGCTCGAACCAGCGCCGCCAGCACTTGAAGTTTGACGACAGTCGATCAAAAGGTGATGACGAAGCGACTGGTGCATTTTAACCGGTGGCTAGTACGGTCGGGAGTTGCCGCCGCACGGTTGTTTTGACTTGGCGAAATTTCGCTACATCGAAATTTCAAATCCTCCCTGAGAAAATTCTGAGACAGTTCTCTTCCAAATAACATTCTTATTATCATCTGCTGGTTTTATCGGGGTCCTTGTGCTGCTCACGTTGTTCCCTCGACACATGCTAACGTACTGAGCAGGTGTCATGTCAAATTATTCCATTTTTAGAAGAGGGCGTTTATGCGCAGAAGAATACTCTACACGTGTCAAGGCAGCCTCGCACACGCCTCCATGTCGCAGAGTTACTCATTCCTCAGTCAGTGAAAGCCATTCATTATGGACTATCCCCTGATGATCCCATGTAGTTCAAAGTGTAGATGGGATCTCATGGAAGCCCGTCCGCTACATCGGAAACCCCCGAATCTCTACGTCGCGATTTATCAAGATGGCGTCCAGGTGCACCGAACTCGCACAATCGAGCGAGAATTAGCACCCAAGTGGAACGACATTTCAGTACTGTGAGCCGTAGTATGCAATACACCGGTCGTTGTTTATTGAAGGTTCTGTAAGGTCGTCGGATAGCCCATCGTCCGTCATCACTCTGCGGCTGTACCGTGATACTTGGGTTGGCTTGAAGCGGCATACCTTTCTCGCGGAGCTAGATATCGAGATGAGTGCCCTCTTGAAGCTGTGTAACTCGGATGGCGAAGGAAAAGGCGAGAACGGTTTCATTTTAGGTGATCGTCCGGCCCTTACATTTTGCATTAGTCGTCAATCTCGAGCTATCCGGTGTCGATGGGACATCGAAAGGGAAGCCTGCAGGTACTCTTTCTGTGCGCCTGAGCACCATCACGCCCGTTCAAGCCGGCCCAATTGCCATCGATCACATCCAGAGGGATATTGCGAATGTCGGTCTAGGGCCGGCTACCTCTGAGGCTATCAAGATCTTGGACAAGGTCGCGGGGGTCGAAGCAAAACAGAGCGGCCTGGTGTCAGTACTTGGTGCCGTTATCTTCAAGCTCCATGTCATTGTTCGGATCGGAGACGAAATTGCCAAGGTATGGATGTATTCTCGACCTGGATGCGCCTCGGCTAATACATACTCGAGATTCACCCCTATGCCAACGTTGCATGGAAAGTCCTGACTTCTGTGTACCAGGTTCTCGAAAGTTGTATCGTTCCTGGCATGTGACTGACTTAAAATTAGGCTGTAAAGACCCAGCAAGAGACAGACGATAAGCTCCTTAAACTTGTGACGACAATGGTCGATGTTTACTCATTCGTGGACGACGTTGAGTTCCTGGCACAAAAAATCAAGCGGCTCGAGGATACTGTCATGGCAACAGTCAAGCAGACTGTAGAATGTGCCCTGTTCATCCAGGAATATACTGGAAGTGGATTCTGTGGTACATACTCTGGATCAGCATCTGATCATTACTGATGGTTCAACTAAGAAGATTGACGATCTTTCTGGGGTGCTCCTCCAGCTTAAGAGGTCCTTTGACACGGGCGTAGCGATTCAATCAGTGTTTTTATCCACGAAGATGCTAGAAAATGTAGAGAGCTTAGGTGCATGCACATCTCCTGACCTATATTTGAACACGCTGATCCGTTGCTCCAGCACGATCAGACACACTTGAAAGACTCAAGCCTGTCGACATGGATGCATCCGTGCGACCGGAATGTTTACCGGGAACGTGTCAGGGGATCCTGGGCTATATCACAGCATGGCTCACTGTACCATCTGATTCTGGCAACATTCTCTGGTTATCTGGTGTTGCAGGCTCAGGGAAAAGTACGATATCGACCACCGTGGCGGAATCTTTCCGAACTTTGAATCGCCTCGGAGCATTTCTGTTTTTCGACAGAAATAACCAAGTAGGAATTACTGCCAGCAATGTGATTCAAACAATCGCACACTCGCTGGCACTTTCCAACGGTCATATCCAGTCAGCTATCTGTAACGTGATTGATGACGACCCAGCTGTAGTAAATGCACCGATTCGAACACAATTCAAGAGGCTATTGCTGGATCCGCTCAGGTCTGCTCAAAACCACATCCAGGGCCCCATCATCGTCATTCTTGATGCCCTAGATGAATGTGGGGATCCAAATTCGCGACAGACCCTTCTCTCTCTGCTCTCAAACGAGTTCCCAGAGCTTCCACACCTCTTTCGGTTCTTCATCACAAGTCGCCGAGATTCAGATATTGTCGATCGATTCCAATCTCGGTTCGCTGAGAAACGCCTCAACATCGGACTACCTTCGAGTACTGCGGATGTACTAGCATTCATCCGCCATGAGATGGATGATATTCGGGAGCGAAAGAACATGGGTCCGATGTGGCCAGGGGAGCAAAACATAGGCACTTTAGCCAATCTTTCTGGTGGTCTCTTCATTTGGGCATCGACGGCATCCAAATTCATTGACGCCTTCGATCCAAATAAAAGACTCAAAATCCTGATCGATACGGGCTATAACATGAAAAGTCTTGATGAGCTGTATGCCATAGCACTCCAGAATTCAGGGGACTGGAGTGACAATACCTTCTCACAGCAAGCTCTTGCAGTTTTAGGGGCGGTTGTACTCGGGAGAGTACCGATGACGGACGAGACCATGGATGTGATCTTGGGGTTCGAGGAGGGTAGATCATCCAGAGTCCTGGAATGCCTCGGTTGCATTGTACAGTGGAGTCGTGGCCAATCCGCTCGAACGCTACATGCCTCTTTTGGCGATTATCTCACTGATCACACCCGCTCCGGCAAGAAGCAGTGGTTTATTGACTACAAGATACAGAACCAGGTTCTCTCACTGGGATGTTTGCGAGTCCTCAAGAATGGCCTTCAATTCAATATATGTGGGCTCGAAGACTCACATCGTCGTAATGCGGATGTGCCAGGGCTCTCTAGTCGCATTGCAAGTCAAATCTCTCCCAGTTTATCGTATTCCAGCCACTTTTGGGCCAATCACCTTCAAGAAACTGGGATCGACACCACCATCCTCACAGAAGTCAAGGGTCTCATGTACAGTAGATTCCTTTATTGGCTCGAAGTTCTCAGCCTTCTCAACCAAGTGATGATTGCAACAGACTCACTCATGGCTGCAGGAAATTACGCGAGGGTTAGCTTTCACACTCCGCTCTCACAGCTGCTCAAGATTTTTATTCTGACATGAACGAACACAACAGGGATGGGATGAGACTCTTGAAGATTTCATAAATGATGCAGTCAAGTTTGTGGCAGCATTTGCCCCTCCCATTGCACAAAGTGTTCCGCACATTTATCTTTCAGCAGTACCATTTGCACCTCACAAGTCAAGAATAGCGCAGCAGTTTTCTGGATTCTTCCCGCGAACTTTGAATTTTCAGGGCCCATTAGGAGACCATTGGCCCAGCATTCAGAAGATATTTCAGGGGCACAGCTCTGGGGTTACCTCCATTGCTTTCTCACCAGATGGCGTGCGGATCGTGTCAGGCTCCGAAGACGACACGGTCCGAGTCTGGGATGCTCGAACCGGCGATATCGTCGCTGGGCCGTTTGAAGGGCACAGCGATTGGGTCACCTCCGTCGCTTTCTCGCCAGATGGCGCGCGGATCGTGTCAGGCTCCAACGACCACACGGTCCGAGTCTGGGATGCTCGAACCGGCGAGATCGTTGCTGGGCCGTTTGAAGGGCACAGCAAGTGGGTCACCTCCGTCGCTTTCTCGCCAGATGGCGCGCGGATTGTGTCGGGCTCGTGGGACCAGACGGTCCGAGTCTGGGATGCTCGAACCGGCAAGATCGTCGCTGGGCCGTTTGAAGGGCACAGCAATTCGGTCACCTCTGTCGCTTTCTCGCCAGATGGCGCGCGGATTGTGTCGGGCTCGTGGGACCAGACGGTCCGAGTCTGGGATGCTCGAACGGGCAAGATCGTCGCTGGGCCGTTTGAAGGGCACAGCAATCGGGTCACCTCCGCCACTTTCTCGCCAGATGGCGCGCGAATCGTGTCAGGCTCCGACGACCACACGGTCCGAGTCTGGGATGCTCGAACCGGAGAGACCGTTGCTGGGCCGTTTGAAGGGCACAGCAATTCGGTCACCTCCGTCGCTTTCTCGCCAGATGGCGCGCGGATCGTGTCGGGCTCGTGGGACCACACGGTCCGAGTCTGGGATGCTCGAACGGGCGAGATCGTTGCTGGGCCGTTTGAAGGGCACAGCAATTCGGTCACCTCCGTGGCTTTCTCGCCAGATGGCGTGCGGATCGTATCGGGCTCGTGGGACCACACGGTTCGAGTCTGGGATGCTCGAACCAGCGAGATCGTCGCTGGGCTGCTTGAAGGGCACAGCAATTGGGTCACCTCCGTGGCTTTCTCGCCAGATGGC
This sequence comes from Mycena sp. CBHHK59/15, assembly GCA_029204085.1. Taxonomy (NCBI): domain Eukaryota; kingdom Fungi; phylum Basidiomycota; class Agaricomycetes; order Agaricales; family Mycenaceae; genus Mycena; species Mycena sp. CBHHK59/15. Next base: position 59,787 of record JARGXW010000571.1, read on the forward strand.
GCGCGGATTGTGTCGGGCTCGTGGGACCGGACGGTCCGAGTCTGGGATGCTCGAACCGGCGAGATCGTTGCTGGGCCGTTTGAAGGGCACGACGATTTGGTCACCTCCGTGGCTTTCTCGCCAGATGGCGCGCGGATCATGTCGGGCTCCAACGACCACACGATCCGAGTCTGGGATGCTCGAACCGGAGAGATCGTTGCTGGGCCGTTTGAAGGGCACGACGATTCGGTCACCTCCGTGGCTTTCTCGCCAGATGGCGCGCGGATCATGTCGGGCTCCGACGACCACACGATCCGAGTCTGGGATGCTCGAACCGGCGAGATCGTCGCTGGGCCGTTTGAAGGGCACAGCAATTCGGTCGCCTCCGTCGCTTTCTCGCCAGATGGCGCGCGGATCGCTGGTGACTCCAGTGTCTGTCTGTGGCAGGTGCGACGCATCGCTATCACTCTATTTCCCTCGCTTCATATATCTACAGGTCAACCAACCTCCCGTCGCATTCCCTGTTGGCAATAACCCTACTTTCAAAGATGGATGGATATTGAATTCCTCATCCGATCTCATACTATGGGTTCCTCCTTGGCTTCGTGAAGGGTTATCCTTTCCCCCAAATTTACTTGTCATCCGTGCTAAGGGCGCCACAAAACTGAACCTCAGTCAATTTGTGCATGGCGCGGAGTGGAAGAAATGCATTGATCCGGAACTCAGGGATGCTAAGCAAACAAGGTAAGGGCAGTGCTTGTTTCCCGTCGTGCCGACATGCTGCCCAATTATGCCATAGCCGGTAACATGATTCCCTGTGCTCGAATTGTAGTGTTGCCGGTGTTTGGTTCGGTCCGGTGTTTCCTGAGGGGGGGGATGTGTATTATACTTGCTCGCAAGATCCACAACATAAATGACGAACTTAATCAAGGTATACATGTAGTACTGTACAGGCGGTTATCCTTACCGGAATTTACAAGATACCAACAGAACACACATTCCAGGGGTTAGATCACACAAGACGTCGGAGTGGCTGGTCGCTTGTATCGCAGGACGAGCAGATAAAACCCTGTGGGGCCTGCTTGGAGTTTTCCCCTCCCAGGCATAAATCCCTGCTATCCACCAGCTCACACAAAGCTGTCGCATGTAGTCACTTTGCAAAGTGTATGCAAGAAACCACTGTAAATTTTATGTGCAAGGCACAGGTGCATCTACACAGAGCATGGGAGTCGCATCCATCAGCAACTTGACAAGTTCTTTCCAGACCGCTTTCTGTCTCTTTCCGTCCTTTCATCTTTTTTGGTTACTTTTTTTATCACTTTTTTACAGATGTTTCGTCTCTTTCAAAACTTGCCCGCCTTTTCCATCTTTTGACCGTCTTCTGGGCCTTTTGGCTTTTCAGTCTTTTGGTGTTCAAGCCTGGCGTGCAGACTTGTACCACTGTTAGTTCAAAATCAAAGTTGTTAAGAAAGTAGCATTACAAATCTAAGCTCTAGTACGATATAGTACATTCAAAATGCAATTTCATGTGCATGGTGATCAGCATACTTGTTAACGTAAAAGGCTTCAAATGCGTCCAAAGAATCAGAAAAATCAAAATCATGGACAGGAACAAACTCTTTCCCAGCTACACCTATAAGGTGGGCCCCCCGTAGAAGACAGTCTATGTGAACAACCGCGAGCCCAGGCTCACGGCCGTGGAAGTCTGGCTTCACAATCCACATACCTGTGTCAGTACATGGATCTTCCCCAACTGCAGAAAACCAATGGACAAGGGCGCACGGATAGTCGACGCCTCGAAATTTGAACCGAAATAGAAGCCGTACACGTGCAGCATGCAGGCCACGGAACCCAGGGGCATTTGGGTCGTGCTCAATGAATACACAGTCATATCGTGGCGGACCACGATACCATGAATTAACGGCCCGAATACGCTCGTGGTGCATACCCCCAATACCACTGACATCACTGGGAGCGTAGAAGACTGCCCGGGCAGAATTATACATGAACACCCGCTCAGAAAATTCGGGGCACTGAGCAAGCGGGATCTGGGCGCTGACATGGGTGGCTTGGGGATTGAGTTGCTCGAACAGGAACCGGCGGATGAGCTCGTAAAGACGTGGCTGTCCGATGTACGCTGCCAGCTGATGGACATCGCGGGGTACCTTACGAACTGAATTTGGTATGCGGAGTAATCAGAACAGATTGCAGTGTCAAATATTCATTACGCACCGTAGGTCTTTGCCAGCTTTACTTCGCCGAGACATGTTGGTCCATCAATCTCGCCTTGATCAATGCGCTCATCGTCGGGGTCACCTGCAGGAGGAGGGGTGTGTTCCGGTGGGAGAGGGAGTGGGAGAGGGAGGAGGGCACCATCCATCATTCCTTGAGCCGTGAAATCCACGCGGGCCGCCGCCAACTTATCCAAGCGTTGGTTAGTCAGGAGCATTTGACCGAGGGGTTTGTTACGGCTCGAGCGACGGTAGGGCTTCTTGACTGCTTTGATATGCTTTGACTCTGTTATTGACGAACAGAGACCATTTGGGGCACCGAACGCCTGGATCAGTGGCCGGTAGTGGACCATGGAGTGTTGCCGGGGAAGTGAAAATCCCTCGGGCCGAACATCCCGGAATATTTCACGGTTTACGTGAAAACTAGCGACAGCTGCATCGATAGCGACAAGTGTGTCCTCATCGATTACCGAGCGACGTACGAGGTAGCAAAATTCAATCAGATCGTGAACGGCCTGCACCATTTGACTAGGAACGTGGCCTGCGATGGCAGGCAAATAGACCTAGAGATTGATTTAAAACCACCCTCGTATCCAGGCTGCAAGAATAACAAGGTAGATACCTTCATGAGGCCCTTGGAATCATTTCCTGTCCATTGCTTGAAGCCCCGACCGACAGGGAACTGCCTGAGTCCTGGAAACGGCGGCGTGATGGCGATACTAGCGGCGGACATTCAGCGATGTATTGCGAACAGACTGGGAGAGATATATACCGCCGATCTATATCTGCTAATATCCGATCAGCCTCCGCCTTCTCGTGCGCGCCTCGTATATAATCCTCTACCCAATCGACAACGTGATCTTTGAAGGTTCCTTTGATGATTTGGTGCAAGAGGTCCATCGAAATTAATTCGTGAATATCAGCGCGCGGGAAATCAGTAGTGAAGGGCTTTGAGAATGAAGGTTAGTACAGAACAAGACAACCTGGCGCAAAAGACGCACAACAATATCTCCGACAATGCCGAAGTCATCCCAGAGCTCCTTGAGCGTCGAGCCCTCCAACAGAGCCTCGGTGTGCTCAGTGCATCGACGTGCACTAGCCCTATCAAGGTCATGTGCGGGTGAGAGACACCTGGCATAATTGAGTCAAAACAACATCTGAGAGTCTCAGTGGACGTACCGAGGACAATATCCCTGAACGATACAAGTTAGAAGCACTTGTTCCGGATAATCTGCAATGTATGGTCCAAGTCCATAAATTGCGCGCCTGAAGTGGCCATCGGCACATCGTGTGATGCGAGGCTGCTTCATATGAGGCTTGAGCGGCTGAAGAATCCGGCGAATGGACGAATGGAAGAGCTGCCGACGAAATTTGCGGAACTCTTTACTCCCCGCATGCTGCCGTGTAGCTAGGGAAAAATATGTTGATCACTTTAATACAGTAAAAGCGAAATAAGCTTGACGTACTTTTGGGAATGGACAAGAAGGCCATGACAGATAGGCCCTCGCGATGCGCTCTGCGCGTGGAGTTGTGTATGTTTCCGATACCACCGTAGAATGGATAGAACTCAGTATTACCTGTGCCAACTGACACGGTAGTCTTGTCGCTTCCAAATATACCAGGAACGAACATAGCGCCATGGGATTCGGGGTCGTTTGCGGCGATTTTATCCTACACAAAGTGAGCCAGTATTTAGTTACAAAAAATTAACAATGTACCGCCTGTTCCCAAACCCAATTTCCCGAAAAGAAATCCGTGAACTGACGCTTCCCTTCCTTGAAGATGCGCTTTGGAGCCCAGTCCATTTCGTCTTTGAAATCCGGATTCGCAAGCTGCTTCTCGAAGATCGCCAGTGGCGAGCGAAACCAGACTTCGAAAGTTTCTGTCATCCAGACAGGAACTTCGCCGGTCTCAGGAACAGGACCTGTATATTTAACCGAGAACGACTCCCACGGAATATCGCCCTGCTGTATCGAGTCAATCGTGGCATATAGATCCTTGTGATCAGCAAATGGCGGGTCGGTTCCCTGATAAAGGGCCGCGAGGAGTTGTGCGAGACGATCCACCCCCTTGGTCGACATTTCTTGCTGGGTGTATAAGAATTCGGCAAACTCAAATTGTGCGCGACTTTCGAAGGGGGAGTAGTCATCGGGTGCTCGGTCGTCCCAAGGAGGTGGAAGGACTCCTGGTGGAAGGTCGTGTCCATCGATGTCACAGGGAGTACCTGAATATAAATTAGCCTCTCATGATATCATAATTTTTGTTTGCGGCGCACCATCTAAGATTGGATGTCTCTGTACGGTTGTCCCACGCTGAGCAGGAGGCACAGTCGGATGTGGAGGAGGTGACTGCGCTGGCTCTGGGCCCGGAGATGGAGGTGGACTGGGATTGGGATCAAAGGCGCCATTGTTAGCGGGAGGGGGAGCATCGGAGGGGCCGTCATCATGGCCACGGGTACCCGCAGGTGGGCCACGGCACACAGTTGGAAGGGACACATGTTTGTCGCGATGCTGGGTCAGACCACCCGCTGATTTGCAGAGTTTTCCGCACTCAGGGCACACAAAAGAGGCAGGAGTGAATTTTCTACGTGAAGACATTACTGAGGAATGGACTTCGGCAAAGAACCGATGCCAGTATATTGAGCGCTGATCAGAAGTCATGTGGACGGGCACAATTGCCCGGTCCTGACTTTGGAATAAATATTATTCGAGTCACGCCATATCCAAACATACCTTAACCCCACTCTCACCATGCCCCCCAAAGGCTCTGGCAAGGCTGCTAAAAAGGCCGCTGCTGCTGCGATGCCCAAACTTCCAATGAGCCTTCGTCCCAACCGAGCAAAAAATCCGGGGCTTCCAGACATGGCAAAGCCCAAACGATCGACGGACGAGGTCCAGAGGGAGAAGCTGGCCAAAGAAGATCAGAAGCGGGAGGCAGAAGAGAAGCGGCGTCAAGGTATCGTAAATGCCGCTGCCATCGAGAATAGGATTACCCAGGAGGATGAAGCCCGCGATAAGAACGCCAATCATCCACCCACAGCGGACTTGAAGAAGATCCTGCGTCCACGACAAGAAAAGCCAGCCACGGTCGACGATAACGATTCGTGTAAGCTTTTTGCACTCTCTCATCTTCTCAGCACTTACTCGACAAGCCGCGGTTGCAGCTGCGCCGGGGGTCACTATCGATCCGGTCTCGGATGGGCCAGGAAGCAGTGACGAGTTTGAGCTGGACAAGGACAACGAGGAGAACGAGGACAACGATGAGGACAATGAGCCCGTGGACACATCTGAAGACGAAGAGGCCAAACCCACCAAGATTGCACGAAGCAAGAAACCCACAAAAGGCAGTCTCAGACAGGCCGTCGACGAGGAGCGCGTCAAGCAGGGGGGTCGTACGTCTATCAGGGAGGCCCCGGCGAAGCGAAAAGCGCCAGCTGAGCAAGTATTTATAGCCTATCAGCACGAATTTTTATTGATTTGTGGAAGGCCTTCCAGCTCCAAGTCCAGCAAGAAGCAAAAGAAGGCCCCGATCGGCGGGATCCGAGCTGATTGGGAACGAGGCAGGAAACCAGTCATGCACGAATTCCATGCCACTAGTCGCTCGAGGTCGACAGGTTCTGCGATGTCCATCGATCGCGGCGGCTATGACTCCAGTGGCATCGAATTCGGTCCTCCAGGCAGCGACTCCAGTGTGATGGGCGGTATCCCATCGGATGCCGACGATGGAGAAGAGAGAGCGTGGGCTGAGTCAAGTACTGACAAGGCAAAGGAAGCTCGTGCACAGGTATGCCTTGATTTCTGATCTGATCTTATCTTATTTGGTCTCGTTTCTCTCGCAGGCTACTTCCTTTGCTGGCATCATCGACACCGATGCTCCCGGTCTAGTCCAGCTGTCCTCACGCAGGCGCACGGAGCCTAGGATTAAAAAGGCCAATATCACCCTGTCCGACCTACCTGAGCCCCTCCGTCGCCGATTCAAAGCCGAATTCACGCCAGTGCTCATCGAACACGCCGGAACCCTCAATGCATGGGAGAATCCCTCCACCGTGGACATCATCGAGCTCTGGAACAGCGTCTTTCCAGAATACAAAGTGGATGTCGCTACTGATCATATCAATGTCCTCGTCATCGCGAAGCTGGTACGTCACAACATCCGGTCGACACCTTTTCTGACTTCGCTATTATTAGTCTGAATCAAAGCTCGATAGCTGGCGCCACAAATTGGCAGCTGCTGCCATTATGGCCCTCAAGATAGCTTTCCTAGCTGACAACATCACGAGTCACGAGGACATTGCAGACATCGTCGCGTTCTATCTGAAGGGCGATGATAGGAACCGGGTTTTTTACTACCGTGAATATGCAGAGGACCCGGAAACAGGGGAAGTCAACCCCAAGGTGCGTCTCTCGCCGCTGATGTTCTTTCCACGGTAACCTATCTGTCCCAGGGCATCTTCCAAAGTTTCGTCATCTCACGGGTCCTCGCAGTCCACTGCAACGCAACCACGTTGAAGAACTCGCTCGGTCCTACAGGCTTTGATGCCTGCATTAGTTCCACTCGTCCCACCGGCGCCCTTGTCCTTTCAATTCAAGCGGTATGCCAGATTCGTTTTCTTGAGGAGTATGATTGACCACTGGCCCGTCAGATCAAGCGGGCGCTCAACTACTGGAAGACGGGTGAGCTAGTCATTCCCCCTGCCCCACTCGGCAATTTCTCCAAGAGCAACTGGGGAGACCATGTAGAATTCAGCGAGGGTGTCAAGAAAACTGTCCTGAGTACGTCCAGCCTCGCCGTCGTTGTTGCCAAGCTCGATGTCCGCAAGTGGAACAAGATCATTGCCGCTGCCAGAGAAGCTGTCGCAATTCGGGATGACGTGCCTGCGGAGATGGCTATCGATGTCGATGCTGAGCGCGTTGATGACGACTTCGAGCTCCTTGACAACGACTCCGATTGGTATGTTTTTAACTGCAATATGATCCCCTTTCTTGACGAGAGCCCCACGTTGCATTCACAGATCCATTCGCAAGTTATCGGATAGCTATGCTCATTCTGTTGCCTACTGCGCCGATGCCCATGATAATACATATGTGTCCCAATTTATGCCGTATGCTGTCAATATATTGTGATTTCCCCCAGGATACGTGCTTGAAAAGGCTCTTTTCTGCTCTTCTATCTTATCTTTTATGGCACTTTTTTCATATCTTTTGCGCACTTTCGCACTTTCTCAAGCTAAGGGACCTAGCGTAAAAAAGACTAAATCACTTTATGTCTTTTTCGTCTTTTGGTCACTTTTTCCTCTTACAAAAGAGGAAAAAGATGCGAAAAGACAACTTGTCAATTTGCTGATGTCAAAGATCTTCCACACATCATAAGCCAGTTTTGCGAGGAGCGGCGTGATTTCCCTTCAGGCAGAAGATTCCGAAAGAAGGAGAGTGCATCCATAGTAGTCGTCGTCCTCCTCTGGAAGTGTTATTCTCGAAGACGAGCTCGGCTCGGGTATAATGCAGTACTCAGTCGTTGATGAAGGTGGATTTCCCGGAAACAATGGGGGGATGTTGGCGGAGATTTGCTCATTCTCCAGATTGGCCGCACGATCGTAAATTTGTCCAATATTGCTGTTATTGATTACATCCGCCGCTTGTGATACATACTGGCGGTGTGGAGGCAGGACTCCTGGAACACTCCGAAAGTTCATTAGCTTATAGAATAAATAGGAAGAAAAAACTCTGTACAATACGAGCATCATTTTGATGGAATCTGACCCGAAGCGGCGCCGGAGGTGAGGTTTTGCGAGGACGGCCTACTGGGCGCTTCTCTTGCACATTCGGCCGCTCCGACTCGGAGTTCGCAGCCTCAGTCGCAGCCCGTTGCTTATGTCCGGTGCCGGGGGGACGGCCCCCGGCGCGTTTCACAACAGCGTCGGATTCAGCATCCTTTGGCTTATTTTTAGATCCCTTTGGTCATCCAGGATGCCGTTGATCTCCCGAGAACAGTTCTGAGCTTCAGATGGTTGAACATCGTTTCCTGGTTCTATGCTGCCCCGGACACTACATGATGTCATTGGTGGAAGGTGACAAGAGAAAAATTAGTGCGCACTCAGTTTGTGCTGCAAGTTCACCAGATGCTCTCTGAGTCAATGGCTGCTCCCTCGCTCCTTTATAGATCGTTTTTGAGGCCCTAGGGTACTGCTATAGAGCTGTAGCCGCCTCTGCACTCAGCCCGTTGTGATTTCCCCTAAAAATCGAAAGTAGCCGGATTATGGAGTGAAAAAACAATAGCAAGAGACTGAACGTACCAGAGGGCTCAAAACTTTATATTTATCATAAACAAGCCTTTCGGCGCGTTGGAAATGGCACAGAACACGGAAACGAGTCAAAGACACTATATAGAGTTCCCTTGTCGATGACAAACTCAAGTCCACAGTAGGCCAGACTTCAGTTACAGGGATTGAGAAAAGGGATTAAAAAATGAGTCTGAGTTGGGGGCACAGTTCGCTAGGTCTTCTGGTTGAGCAACACAAAATATGAGGTGGGATGAGCCTAGATGTCTCCGTGAGACATTTAGCGTCAGCGGCCGCTCGGACCGAGCCCGTGTGGCAATTGAAACTCCGTCGCATCTTATCTATCGACTCTTCTAACCCGCCATCACAATTGTCGGCGCATCAGACGCAACGCACACAACCGCCTTATTCAAGTTGGCGCATGCGATCCGGCCACCCACGCACGTGCCAGAACCTCCATTCGACCCCGCGCCATCATCGGATCCATCATCCGCCACGACATGGACGCGCATGATGAGTACTGAGTACTGAGTGGCTGCCTCTGCCACCATGACCACTCCCGCACCTTTACGACCCTCAGATACCCTCCTGTGCCTCCCGGAGTTCAAGCGGCCGCACACCCCCGAAACGCATAAAGTCGGTGCTCTCGGAGCCCCTTCGAGCGGTTACCTAACCTTCTCGTCCCTCCTTCCCAGCTTGCCCTCGTCCCGAACCGCTCTCACTCGCCCGCCTCCGCAACCCCAATCGCCCAACCGCTCGCCATCCCGACTCTCACTGCGGCAGTTTCGAAGGCCGTGGAGGGTGACGCACGGCCCGAGTCGGACGACGCAGGTAAGTCCACCACGTTTCGCTCCCTCGCGCCGGGGCTGATACGCAGCGCATCGAGCCAGGCCCGACTCGTCGCACGCCCGAGCACGGTCGGCAACCCAAGCGCGCCGCCCTGCACGGACCACGTCCCGCGCCCGGCGCCGTGACTGGCATGGGCTTGACACGCGGGGAGTGGGTACGTCGGCGCCGCGCCAGGGATGAACGGGGAGGAGGACAGCGCGGCACGCGGGCGGAAAACCTACGCGTCCGTGCGCTGAGACCAAGTCCATTCGCTATTGCGCATCGTGGTCGCGGTCGCTCGAGCGCCGAGTCGGCGTCGGCGCGTGCGGGATCCCTGTGCGCGAGATCCCGGCGCGCGGACGGCACCCGGAGCGGCGAGGCGAGGCCGATAGGTGCGTACCCGCGCCCCTGTATGTGTGCATGCACGCTAACCTCAGCCAGCGCGCATGGCCGCCTTGCTCTTCGCTCTCCCCCTGCGCCCGACACAGGCCTGCACGTCCACGGCGGTGCAGCCGATGCCCCGGCTGGTCCCCTTGCATCTCCGCGGGACGAACGTGGATCGAGCGCGCGAGGTGCCGAGGTCAGCCAGGCCGGGCAAGTCAGCCGTCGCGGGACCATCCTGTCCCCGGACACCCCAAGGATCCATCGAGTACTTATCTTGATTCAGAGCTCTTCCACATGGACCATCCTCATGCACATCCACGTCGAACCGCGTCAAAAGCACTAGTAGTCCTAGGATTTGCACTCGGTGGCAAGTGTGCTCGAAGCTCAGGAGGAGGAGGAGGATGTATTACTTATACATTCAGTGATGGCTGCAACTCCACGAAACCACCATTAGCGACTTGTCGAGAAGAGGGGAATACGAGCAAACTTCGCCATCGTTATTTATATCCACCTCTCACAAGACGACTATTTTCTGTGACTGCGAAGGTAGATGATGGTGACCGAAGAGGTAGGATAATTTGACAGTAGTACGCGCCCACTACTGCGCGGGTACCTTCACGTCGGCGTTTGACAGATGGACCAGTGAGCTCAAACACCACATTTTATTTACCCATTCTCAGAGAAGGACCCTCGCAGTCATCGCGAGGAATAAAAAACAGGCATGCACACGCTAATCGGAGATCCCTTCCTATCTCCCGACGCCCCGCAAAAGCCATGTCTTCAGACTCGGGCTCGGAGTGCGGCAATCTCAACAACGCCGACACATACTTGGGCTTACGCGTATCCTCCGTTTTCATCATCCTTTTCTGCGCGACGGGTGGGGCGTTGTTCCCGGTACTGGCGAAGCGCTCCGCGTGGCTGCAGGTGCCCAAGTTCATCTTCGAGTATGTACTTCTCATGTTCGATTGTACTGTGCTTCGTGTAAGAGTACTGCAGGTTTGCCAAGTACTTCGGGTCGGGCGTGATCGTACGTTGGATATTACTTGAGCTGTCTGATTGTTTCTTTCCCAGATCGCGACCGCCTTCATACATCTGCTATCTCCGGGCCTGGATGATTTGTCGTCGGATTGTCTGTCGCCGGCATGGCTCGAATATGTGCGTCCCGCGCGCGGCTGAGAAAGTCAGAGCAATTAATTTCCTATCTTAGCCATACGCTCTCGCCTTGGTCTCTTGAGCATTTTCTCGATATTCGTTCTCGAGCTTGTTGCGTTCCGATGGGGAACCACGAGGTTGCAGACAGGGGTTCATCATGGTCGGTAATTTCTTGCCTCTTCTTTCTAAAATTTCTCACTCCACACGCAGATACACATGGCCATAATGCGGGATCGCACGCCGCCCATGGTCCCGAGGGCGCTGATTCACCCCCGACTAAATACGTGGACGACGCAGAGGAACAGTCCACGCACAAGTTGACGCACCTGGATGATTCCGCGAGCGCGCAGATTATTGGCATCGCTATCCTCGAGTTTGGTGTTCTGCTTCACAGGTGCGGCCTCGCTCTCAACTCCTGCTAATATTTGGCGAGCGTACTCATAGGCCTGACGCACGTGGTCGACCAGGGCTTTAAAGTTCTCTTTAAAGTTCTCTTCGTGGTCATCATCTTCCATCGTACGTTGCCCAGGATTCCCGACTAACATGCAACTCACGTAGCTGCACAGAGACCTTCGAGGGCCTCGGCCTCGGCTCGTGGCTGGCCTTCATCAGGCTGCCGCTGCGTTACAACTACGTCCCCATCGCAGCCGCCATCGTCTACGGTCTCAGCACGCCCATCTATTAGAATACAATCAGTATACACTCAGCCGTGGAGTAAACGACTCGGATTAGAACTACCTATTAGAATACAATCAGTATACACTAGTAGGAGCCCGTAAGTAATTGTAAGGACAGTATACGACGGGAGCACATACCTCAGCGGTGGAGTAAACGACTGAGGGATGTGACTCCGTGAGTTACGCTAATGTAATGAGCGTGACGCCGACGATCGGCACGAGGATCGCGAGTTGGAAGTAAGTCCGAATGTATATGTACAGACCAAATTCAACACTCCCCCTCAACGAACATCCATACGAGGGGCCATTCCCAACATTTCGACCAGTTTCTGATGCCGCGGAGTCGGTAACGGCTTCGTAAACAAGTCGGCGATGTTTTCCTCGGTAGGAATGTAACTCGGTACAATGCAACCGGCGGTGACGGCTTCGCGAATCCACCAGATGGCGATGTGGATGTGCTTCGTTCGCGCGGTGACTTCATCGACATTCAGGATCATCCGGATCGTGGAGGTGTTGTCGATGAGAAGGGAAGTCGGACCGGGCTGGAGAAGTCCCAACTCGGAAAGGAGCGAACGTAGCCACATAATTTCACGGCCTGCGTGAGTGCCGGCGTAAAGCTCTGCTTCGCCAGTCGACAGCGCCGTAGATGTTTGCTTTTTCGCAGACCAAGCGAATAAGCTGGAGCCGAAGAAGACAGCGTACCCGGAAATAGAGCGGGCGTGGTCTTTAGAGTTAGCCCAGTCCGAATCGCTGTAGGCGCGGATGTCCATGTCGTCGTCGCCGCCTAGAACGAGCACGTAATCACGGGTAGTCTTCAAATATTGAAGAATCCGTTTAACGGCAGACCAGTGAGCTTCGCCAGGGTCGGAGCAGAATTGTGCAACTGCCTGAACCGGCTTGGCAATGTCGGGTCGAACATAGACAGCGGTGTGCATGAGTGAACCAACGGCGTGCTGATAAGGGACGTTGGCTATGCGCTGACGCTCCTCCAGAGTCTTAGGAGACTGCGACTTGGAGAGAGGAGCGACGGAGTAATTAACCGGCGAGTGTGCGGGCTTTGCATCCTGCTTCCTGTACCAAGCCACAATCGAATCAATATAAAATCGATGTGAGAGGGAAATGGTGCGTTTAGCGTGGTCGCGAATTACTTCGACACCGAGAATGGATTTCGGCTCTCCCAAGTCCTTAATCGGGACGTGCTCGGAGATCTGCTGCTTCAAAAGATTGACCTCTGCGACAGAGGAGCAGAATAATCCAAGATCATCAACGTGAGCGCTGACAATGGAGGTAGCTTTGTCCTTGCGACGAATGAAGACGCACAGATCAGCCAAGCAAACTCGGAAACCAAGCTCGACCAAAATCGAACGAAGCTTGCGGTACCAGAGGAATGCTGACTGTTTAAGTCCGTAAATCGCTTTACGCAAAAGCCAGACATGATCCTCCTTTCCACGAACGGCATAGCCTGGAGGCTGTCGAAAGTAGACTGGATGGTCAGGATCCGTCTCGCTGTTGAGAAAAGCAGAATCGACGTCGACGAGGTGAAATTCCCAGTCCAGCTTCGCAGCTAGAGTCATGAGAAATCGAAGCGATTCCATTTTCACAACGGGGGCGAATGATATCGGAAAATCAATACCAGGGCGCTGAGATGTACCCATGGCACAGAGACGAGCTTTGTACTTGGTGACAACACCCGATGCATCGTGTTTGATGGTGTACACCCAAAGCGAACCAAGGGGAGTGACGCCATCCGGAACTGGGACAAGTTTGTATGTACCCAGTCTCGCAATGCTGTCGAGCTCGATTTCCATCGCGCTGTCCCACTCGGAACGTTCCAGGGATTCCATCGCTTCTTTGAAGTGACGAGTAACTTCACCCTGAGAAATGACATGGGTGAACTCAAATTCGTCCCAAGCCTTCGCAAATGCGGAGTCTTCCGCTGCGATGGGCAAATCCTGTGAACCTGGCGCGTCAGCTCCCCCTGAATCGGAATTTTTTGCCGCTGGGGCAGCCTCAGCTGCGCGCTTTGCGATAAGGCGAGCCGAAGGAGGACGAGGTGGAGGGAGAGGTTGAGGAACACGAGGAGCCCGGGGTTTTGGATTTTGCGGCGCATCTGCTGGTCTCGGATCAGGGGCAGGAGACGGTGTGCGAGGCGGCGCAGGATCGGGAGCTGGAGCCGTCGTCGAGGATGGAGGGCTGTAATCATCATCGGAATCAGTCGAAGACGATTTAAGCGCAGAATATTTGTAGAACATCTCCCCCTCAGCCGGAAATTCCGTAGAATTGGACTTATCATCGAATAGAACATGCACGGAAGATGCGCAGCTCCGTTTCGACGGACGGTAAACCTTCCAGGCTTTCCGAGTATCCGCATACCCGACAAAGATGACTTCCTCCGCACAACGATCAAGCTTCTTGCGGGAGACTTTGTCGTTGTAAAGGTATGCTTTGCACCCGAACCGATGGAACGATCTATATTTGGGCTGTTTTCGGCGCGGAAATCGGACCGAAAATGGGGTACGGAGGTTGAGAGCGCTGGTCGGGTTGTGATTTTTCGTATAGATGACGTAGTTGCAAGCCTCTGCCCAGAGATTGAGAGGAAGGCCGGCGTCGATCAAGACGGTGCGAACACGGTCGAAAATAGACCTATTCTGACGTTCAACAATCCCGTTCTGCTCGGGCGTGTGAGGAGTGCTGGTGCGGAGTTGTATACCGCGAGCCTTGAGATAAGCGGCCCATTCAGCAGTAGTAAATTCGCCGCCGTTGTCGCAGTGAAAGACGCGAAGTTTCCGACCTGTTTCCCGCTCAACCATGTCCAACCACTCTTTAAACGCGTCAAATGCGTCGCTTTTACGCGAGAGGTAGTAGACCCAAACCCATCGACAATGATCGTCGGTGAAGGTGATAGCGTATTTGGACCCATTCAAAGATTGAAGTGGAGCGGTCCAGAGATCCGAATGGACGAGGTCAAGGATGTTCTCCGCTCTTTCCTCCTCCGAACGAGGAAAAGAAGCACGAGTCATCTTGCCTTTTGCGCATGAAGCGCACACAGGCGGCTCGGCTGAAAGCTCGGCCTGTGTCATTTTCGTACCCGAAATCAAGCCCTTCCGAACGAGAGTACGGACCCCCGGGTAACCCAGGTGGCCGAGACGCAGACGTAACTCTTCGAGTTTTGAAAGTGGGCGAGTCGAGGTGGAAAATGAATTCTCCGTTGACGAGGAAGAATCCAGGTGATAGAGCTGATCGCTCCGAAGAGAGGCAGTTAGAATAACCTTCTCGGATGCGATGAATTGGCGAAGAAGCTTGCCGCCGTCACCCTTCTCGAAGGCGACACATCTCCCACCGCCAAAAACGGTGTAACAGTCTGCCTGATCCAGCCGCGATACAGAGATCAACGTAGGCTGGGAGTCAGGAACGAAGCAGGTATTTTGCAACCTGAGACGGACGTTACCACCCTTGGGATGGGAGGCGAGCAATTGTGCTTCGCCGCGGCCCTCAATTTTGTTCTTCCCATCTCCGAAACCGTTAATGTTACCGGAAGCGGATTGGGTGTAAGAAACGAAGTCGCATCGAACGGAGTGAATGTGAGTCGATGTACCAGAATCGATGATGGTAGATGTGGCCGCTGTACGTGCACTGTACGTGGAGTTGATAGTCTGGGAGGATGACATCGGAGCTGTAGCCGGAATGCTTTCACACAGAGAATACGAGGAGAAGTCGGCCTCAGAGGCCATTAAGCATTTCTCGAAGTGTACATTATTCGAATCTTCGTCTCCCCCTCCATCCGTAGTGTGGTGGGCCTTCTCCTTGCCCTTCCCTTTCCCCTTCCGCTTTTTCTGCTTCGGGCCCTGTCCCGCCTTCCCTCCGCTGGGCACCTGGCACGAGTCGATGGTGTGTCCATCGCGCTTGCAGTTACGACAAAATTTCGTACTGCGAGCACGCGCCGCGTGCTCCAACGTGGCGAGGGCAGTCTCTTGCTTCTGCTCCTCGGACTGGTTACCACCGCCCGTGCGACGTGCGGCGTCGAGGACGTCTTCGATGACAGATATGAGTGTCGTGTGGGAGTCGATTTGACACCCTTGACGTGCTGGTGCCACGATCGTGGATCGTCAGGATCGGAGGGGAGCGTGGAGAGGAAGATAGCACTGGCGATAGGACCGGGGAGGACAAATCCGGCCTTCCCAAGGTGCATACCCGCCTGCTGGAAGGTTCTGATGTGCGCAGCGAGGTCAGAGTCCCGCTTGAGACGGTTGGTGAGCTGACGGAACCAGTGCATGATGCTACCGGCACCCGTCTGCCCGTACTCACGCTCGAGGTGGTCGAGAGCCTCCATGGTGGTCTCGTACTCGCAAACTTTGACGACGAGCTCACCCTCGATGCACTGCAGCAGCATGGCGTTAGCCGCACGGTCCTTCTTCCTCCACACAGCTACCTCCTCCGCCGAAGCCGAACTGGGGTCAGGCCGGGGAGTTTCCCCGCTGACGACGTCCATGATGTCGATAGTTTCGAAGCCCGATTTCATGCGCTTCGACCACGCGAAGTAGCCGGTCTCGTCCTTCAGACGGTCAGCGTCTGAGCATGGGAAAAAGGCGTGAGCCCTGTGAGGCAGTTCCCAGGTCTTTGACATGTCGGTGTGATGACGTGGCAATCAGAAGATGGTCAATCGAAGTGTAGATGCGGCGCGAAGGTGGCGGAATGTGGGGAATGGGTAATAATAGATGCTCGAGGGTAAATCGAGCAGTAGCGATCCGGTAGGCCTGAGTTTAGGTGTGGATGCAGCCGGGGCCCATAACCTATTAGAATACAATCAGTATACACTCAGCCGTGGAGTAAACGACTCGGATTAGAGCTACCTATTAGAATACAACCAGTATACACCAGTAGGAGCCCGTAAGTAATTGTAAGGACAGTATACGATGGGAGCACATACCTCAGCCGTGGAGTAAACGACTGAGGGATGTGTTATATCTGTGCATCTTGATTCCGGTCACACACTCCGATCACGTTCTGGTTCCGGTCACGCTCCGGTCACACCGGTCGCTTCCGGTTCTTTCCGGTCTACCAGTCTACCATTAGCTTGTCCGGCAATCCGCTTGGAACGGGTTTTTACGTAATGAAGGATTACTGAGCGTTTCCCATTTATCTGTTCATCCATTCTTCTATCCTTTTGTCTTGGACTTCTCTTCTCATGGTTGATTACATAACCATCACTTCTTCCGACACCATCTGACCCCGGTCGCATGAATCCCTTATTGTCCTTTATTCCTGACTTACCAATCCTTCCCACCATTATTGTCTTTCCTCGTCTCATTCCTTTTTAGTGTCAACAATTAGTTTGGTAGTATAAATATGTCTTAGATACTTCCAGTACTTCATCTGGAAAATTAATGTTGTTTCCGTGTTTCCTTTCATGGACTGAGTCTTAACTTCTCGTCTCATCTGCAACTCGACTCCGGGGTAAACTCAGTACCCTCAGATGTCTTCTTCATTCGATCTTCCTTCCGGTCCACCTCCGGTTGTCCCTCGGACTTCCGGTCCATTACCAGTCTTCCGGTTCATCTCCGGTCCACCTCTGGTTGACCCCCGGACTTCCGGTCGACCGCCGGTTGCTCTTCTTCGCCATTCTGGCCCTTCTCTCATTTCGGCTCCTCCCCAGACAGTCGCACACCCTTCTGAGCTGTGGTGCTTGTGAGAAAAGCTGACTTCTTGACTCCGGTCCAGTTCCGGTTATCCAGATCAATTTCCGGTTCCGGAGCTCCGCCAGGCCGGTCATCTTCATTCCGGCTCAGGATATAACAGGATGTGACTCCGTGAGTTACGCTAATGTAATGAGTGTGACACCAACGATCGGCACGAGGATCGTGAGTTGGAAGTAAGTCCGAATGTATATGTACAGACCAAATTCAACACCATCGAGATCGCCGCCGGCCTGGCGATCTGCAGCACGACGGCCTCGATCGTGAGTGGCGTGCTCGATTCGCTGAGCACCGGGATTCTCATCTACACGGGACTTGTGGAGGTGCGCTTGAGCCCGACTTTATACGTTGTACACTGATTGAGGTCAATAGCTCTTGGCGTACAAGTTTCTGTTCAACAAGGAGATGATAAACAGCTCGGATGGCAAGTTAGCGTATGCCATCGGCACAATGCTGTTTGGTTGTGGAATCATGGCGCTTTTGGGCAAGTGGGCTTAGAATTAGACGTTGAACTGCTGTACCTTATCCGCATTGTTCTTCCACAATCCGTCGTGTGCACTTCATTCTAATCGATTAGATTATGTTCCTTTACTTGAGAAGGGAAACAGGTGCTGTGCATCATAATTTGAATCTGAACAAATACCAAATCATGGTAGTATACAATGTACATAGATAGCTCAAAGAGTCCCCGAGTTGCGCTGGAAGAATGAAATTGAAAAATCCTGGTTGAACAGGACTCGCACTTGGTGGTTTCTCGGTTGGATGGTCATAGTACTGGTCTGGCCCCATGTCAGGTTCAATTATGATATTGGGAATTCAACCCACGGTCGTGTGAAGGCTTCACACCCATCTGTTCTTCTATTCGTCCCGAAGACTGCATCAGGAGAAACCAAAATTGGTATATAGACCTAGATAGACACTATAGATGCCATAGCAAACCCATGTCTATGACAGAAAGGCATACCCCTGGTTTGAAACTCATAGACACACATAGTGGGGGGTCCTCTATGATAGTGCTCATAGTGTTCATATCCTCATAGCTTCCATAGGTCTGATAGGAGTTATACATCAGCTAGAATGGCAAAAAAAACCCCGACCACTTCGCACTCTGTGAGTGGGCCTTTGGTGACAGGGGAGAAACAGCTCAAGTGGCCCAGACAACAAATTACTGTGAATATATTACTATACAAGTTAATGAGCAATTTTCAACCACTGGGATTCGAACCTACGACCTCTTGAAAAGACTCAAAAAAAAAAACTACTAACTTTACCAACTAGACCACACAGCCATAACTAAATTCTGAACATGTATCTCTAACCTCTAGAACTGAGGCTTGACTAAGATGACTTGGAGATTATGCTTCAACTAGGCTTTAGTCTGGCAGCATATGTTAGTTGTGCCTCAATACCTGTGAATAATTGTCAAATATAAGTGATAGAGCCTCTGGACCAGTTTTGTTCATTGCATGTTATTGCCTTTGGGTCTTACACTTGGCATACTGGACTGCCAGCAGCCTAAGTATGTTGTTGAAAAATCCATGTAGTAGTATATTGTAGGGCATGAAACTGATAGACAGTAATAGACCACCACAGTACAGAAGGTACCCCCCATAGCTCTGCATAGACAGGCCCCAAATTGCTAGACACCAATAGACACTAATAGTGGAAGTTCAAATTTATCAGTAATATGCCTGGACTGGCTTTGCCAGTCTGGGCCACCGTCTTCCATTGGATGTACAATGGCATCTGGTGGACGAATATATATAGACACTGGTATTCACTGTACTCAACCACATTTCCACTGTGACACACTGGAAGGACCGAAATCCAATGTATTCCACTGTAAAACCTTCCGATTAATTGGAGTCATATAGCTTTTTATTGTGCTTCAGAATGCAACATATGTTTGCAGAAGTCCACTGTAGGTGAGTTTGTATCTGGTGAATTTCATCTGAAGTGAGCCTGTATTCACTGAAGTCCACTGTACCTTGTGTCCAGGTCCACTGAAATCCACTGCAAATGTGTTGTCATTTGGTGGAATCCACCGGAAATTAGCCTGTACCCGCTGTAATCCACTTCAAATGGTAGAAATTCAAGCTTTACAGCTCTTTGCAGAACTTCGGGTGTGGGCAATTTTTTTTCCATTTTGAGCACTTTTTGATCGTTTCCACCAGAACAGCTGTTCTGGCCACGAATCTCAACCATTTTGCTCGGGACCAGGCACAAACGATTCGTATTGAAAATCCGGAGGGCATGGTCTCCTCAGTATTTCTGTATGGCCCCGTAAATGAGCTATTGGGACAGGTAAGCAGTTCTTGCAGGATTTCACTGCAGAACAGCTGTAATATCAGGTGTACTGCTCCGATTCACCTGGCCTTCTCATATGATGTACTTAGGGGTATTTCCGAGGGCATGGTGTACTAGGATCGTGAATGTAGCTCATATTTCGAATGTATCATACAGTATGGCTGGCAGCATATAGAGGGCAGTTTTCCTTGCAGATAAGTGTTGAATAGTGCACATCTGGGCCTCCGAACCTAAAGCATGACATACATAAGTGTTATAGAGATGTTATCTGGCATCAGAAATGGCCCAGAACACACTGTATCTTGCGATGTGATGTGTCTCGTACACATCACGTGTTCTCACTGTGCGCGTTGATGTAGCCCATTCCCAGTGCATCCTGGGGTACCAGGGCATTGATTATGTCCCAGGAAGGCCTATATGTACCCTGAGCCTCCGTATATGCCCGATATCCGTTGCACTAAGCGACTGGTGCATGGGCCAAATTTGGCTGAAATCCCACCAGCCATGCACTCCAGTTATGGCCTACAAACACAACCGCAGTAGGCTATGCCCTCCGGAATAGCCCCAAATACATCATATCAAAATACTAGGTAAATGCTACAGCCATAGCCAAAGCTATGCCTGTTCTGCAGTGAATGGTCTCAAAAACTGCTTAGCTGTCCCAATAACTCATTTATGGGGCCATATGAAAATGCTGAGGAGACCATGCCCTCCGAATTTTCAATGTGAACCTTTTGCACCTGGTCCCGAGCGAAATGGTTGAGATTTGAGGCCAGAACAGCTGTTCTGGCTGAAACGATCAAAAAGTGCTCAAAATGGAAAAAAAATCACCCATGCCCTAAGTTCTGCAAAGAGCTGTAAATATGTTGAATTTCACCCAAAAACAAGCTTCTTCCACAGGAATCCACTGTATTCAGAGGGATGCACAGTGTGTTTCAGTGAAATCCATTGGACACAAGGGCAGGTATTCTGAGGACACATATATCTTCTGTCTTGAGCCATAGAACAATGCTTCTGCTCACATTCCGTTCATTTAGCAGTTAACTGGTTTCATGTGGTGGCAATCTTATCATTATTATCTTCTCAACACTGGGCTCCTAAAAAGGAAAGTGACTTGTATCGTAGGCCACTGATGTCCAATGTCCGGCGGCATCCACCGACATCCTTTGTTGGTCCAGGCATATAACTCAAATTTATAGACATCCATAGCCTACTATAGACATAAAATCGCCCTCTGGGCAGACTTGGTTCCTCCATAAGGATGAAGCATGATCTGTTCAGGTACACATGTACCATTAGTCACACTCACAGTACTCATAATCGTCTTCACGTTGTTTTAATCATGTTCACATGAATTCAAACATTGTGTTAATTTAACTACCCTCACATGCTGTCAAAGAGTCGATCATACATGAGTGTCAGTGGCCAGCAAGTGGCAGGGCACAAACAGAATATAGGGTAGAATTAGTGAGGGAACATATACTCATAAGAGCAGCAATTTTTTGCAAGTTGAAGCCCCATTGGATTAGGGTCATTGCAAGGTCAGCAAGGCCAACTTTGTGCATGCAGATTAGTTCCCTCTTTTCTCAGTACAAGGAAAACAATTTATTGGGGTATTAAATATTTTACCAGAGAGTCTTGAAATTTTGGGGTACCCATGAAGAGTTGCAAACACTCTGAACACTGTTGCTTTTTGCTTGGGTGTTTTACTTCTGATATGCACAAGTTTGCTCCAGGGATTTCAAAACTGTTAAGAATAATGACAAAGCTTCCTGTCTCTGTTCAGTTTCCTGTCAGTGCATTTTCTTTGGGAGCATCCAGAAAAAAATCAATGTTGAAAACTACCTCTGTGACAATAGAGCATGAAATGGTATGAAGCATGGCTTGATACCAATAGTGGTGGGGTAAATTCAAAAAATAAAGATGTTAAATCACAATAAACATTGCAGCTTGATACTGATGGCGGTGGCCAGTATTGGATACCAGCAGAGTTTGAATTACATGTGTGACATCAGTCCGATGCTTCTGTCCCATGTCCAGTTCTCCAAATGTGTTTGCGGTCGTTCTGTTGTGTTTCAACCTGAGGATCAAGCATGGTATACTCAGAATGTTCCAAAATGCAAACTACATTACATTGGGATCCAAATCAGCTGAAGAGACACCCAATATTGAGTTGAACATAATCAAACTAGTTTTATGCTCAGAACATATTGGGTTGTACACAGCCAATCTGTCTGGATGTCGAAAGGATGTCAAGGACCTGATGCTGACAAGAAGTTGGGCCTATGTCTCAAAAAGATCATATGATGTCCTTTAGACATTGCAATCTGTAATTGTTTGATCATTTTTTGAGGCATACGTCTGGGAGATATTCCCTGTAGTGCTGTCCAAAAATATGATATGAAATAATATGAGATGATTAAATATGAGATAATATAGATATAATATGACTGAAGATGCAGGCAGATAATATTGATATGGGGGAATATGATATGATATGATATGTGTATAATATGATATGGCAGGCAGGATATCACCATTTTTTTTTTGTATTCTGGGCTTCCAGTCAAAACAATTCAACACCTAATTCCATCACACTGTCACTGGGTCAGCCTGTCGGACAATGGGAACATTCTAATGGTATTAAA
The DNA here is from genome assembly GCA_029204085.1 of Mycena sp. CBHHK59/15. Taxonomy (NCBI): domain Eukaryota; kingdom Fungi; phylum Basidiomycota; class Agaricomycetes; order Agaricales; family Mycenaceae; genus Mycena; species Mycena sp. CBHHK59/15. Next base: position 81,963 of record JARGXW010000571.1, read on the forward strand.
TGTGTGGGCCAAACCGGAAACTGCCATTACTGCTTCTCCAAGTCTTGCTTTGACTGATCTATGGCATGGCATTGCTTGGACCCAATGACAAGAAAGTCTAAAGTCAGTTTCATCTGATCTTTGCATTCTCATGCAGTTATGTCCCCAGATGCCTTCAACCCCCCCCCCCCCCCCCCCCTGGGGTGACACGAACAGTGATATGGAGCAGATGTGTGGAATTTCTCCGGTTGAGCCCAGATTTGACGACCCACTCTGATGGTGTAAGGTATGCTGTTGTCCTTCTGTACTTGTGATAGCTTATTCCATGCACTGCCAAAACTAAGGCACAATACTGACCATACCATGCACAACAAGGGATATCCTTGCCATTCCTGGGGCTAGTATTGCTGTGGAGCACCCTTTCCAAGCATGAAACACACCCTGATGGACAATCAATCAATGAGTCCCAAAAACTCCTTTCTGTGTATTGTCACAAAGGAAGGGTTGAAGTCAGGATGATCTGGAACTTGTAAATATTCACAGATAATCATATCATATTCATATCATATCAGATATCACAGAATAAATATGTGGAAGATATAATACAGATATGATATGGCCCTGAGGATGGTGATATGATATGAATATGATATGATACATGATTTTTCGTATTCATATCATATTTGGACAGCACTAATTCCCTGCTAAGGTTGTCTGGTCATCACCTGGGATATTTCCACAACATTTTAAAAAAAATGTGGCCCAGACTTGAGAATGATGTCAGCCTGAGGTCAGCACTAGTATCATCAGGACATATTTTTGAGGCTGGCTGAACATACACACAGTGTCCATGGCACACTTGGCTAGATCCTACTTCACTATAATACTTATGGCTAGCTCACATCCTATATAATATTGTCAAAATCTGATTATATTCGTGGATACTGCTGATCATGATGATACACTGACACTGAGGTGACAATATACAGGAAGAACTACAGTATGTAACAGTGCCATGCACCCTGGTGTTTGCTGTACATCCTGCTATCACAGCATACCATGCACAACTGACCAATGAAGACCGATCATACTGAGCACACCAGGATGAAGCAAGGAGGTGGCATGGCATATCAGACTGATCATAGGACATTCTATACTCAAGAAAGATTCAGTTTGGAGCATACAGCACAGCATGGGTACCACATACCTGGTGATTTTCCAACAGGAGGACCCACACTATGCTGATGAAGTGGAAAATCAGACAAGACCAGTATATAAGAAGAACATGGACATACCTGAGCAACTGTAGCAGTAATGTGAGCACTGTGGAACCAGATGTCAGGATGACCATGAGGTGACATGTTTTGTCTGGACTTATGTTTTCATGAAGGATTCAATGGCATGAGAGCATGAACATTGCCCTGGTCCAGTGTGTTTCCCAGGTTGATTGAGGTCAGTGAGCCATTGACCAGGGCTGCATTGTCAGGCATGTTCACAGCCAGTGTCAGCCTATTTAGCATGTCATGGCTTCAGCACAGGGCATGACGCAGCAGAGGAGAGAGAGATGCACCAGGTTATATGTGCCCTGGGCGATGACCATGCTGCTGCAGGAGAGGATTGTGGGTGCCTGCACCATCTCAGTCACATTGCTCACAAAAGAAAAAAGGAAATGGAATTCATGCGCTGTGACGATAATGTCCTGCACAGCCTTCTTCATGTCAACAGCTGACTGGTCTATGATCATGCCTGGCCAACAGATGTTGTAGAGTTACCACCAAGGTCTGCTGCGTCATTGTGCCCCACGAGGTTGTCAATCAAGATGTTGATCACCATGCCCATCGCAGTCTGCACCATTGTCCATTCAGTGTCTGCCATATGGGGCTGTCATCACTGCTGCAGCCACAGCCATGGACACAACCAAAAAAGCTGTCTTGTCTGTGCCTCTCATTAGCTCACTGGAAGACAGAATACAGGCCTACCTTGTGACAGCGAGGTACCTCTCCCAGAAGGCTGAGGCTAGAGCATCATGCATGGGTCTTCCGAACAAAAGCAAAAGCATCAGCAGTGACACTGTCTGGGACAATTGTTATATGCTAGGCCCGGGATCGTTGGACACGGAAGTCCGAGAGGCTGGAATGGTCGGGGTTCACAACACTACAGAGAGTGTGCGACTATCGACTATCAGGGTTCACAGACCGATGAACAGAAGTCCGAGAACTACCAGAGTTAGAGTCAAGACAAGAAGACCAGCCAACACCGTTGGTGATGAAGAACTTTAATAATCAAACTAACAAACAGAGGCTAAACTACTTAGCTTAAATACTAGTAAGCTAATTGTTTAGTGAAAGACAATAAGGTGAGGAAGATTAGTAAGTATAAGTCCGTGGACAATTAAGTTGTCAAGACATCTTGTGAAAGATTAGTACGGATAAGTCTGTGGACAATAAGTCGTCAAGACAACTTGTGAAAGATTAGTAAGTATAAGCCCATGGACAATAAGTCTGGTCGGAGTTTACAAAGGGCCGACGGGTCAGTGAGTAGGATATAATGAGTGAGTCGGATAAACCCTGGAGATGGCGGCATGATCGGCAGAGCTGACAAATCGCTAATATCCAGTCGGACTTGCACGTACGTAACGACAATGAGGGACACACTGGCTTTGAGGTTTTATGGGACCTGCAGGGCACAATAAAAGGGATCTGAAAAAGCAACAAGTCCAATGTTGTATTATGTTTACCAAGGCCAGTGAGGGTTAAACATTAAACATTAGGAATTCAGTCCCAGCCAGCAGAAGATGCTCTGATAATAGTGAACCACAGGTGGACATTTGAGTTGGACAGGGTGTGATAACTGAGCAAGATCTGAGGCCTGAGGTTTGTATGACATATGGTCTGGAACTTGAAAAGATGTTTTGATCAATATCACCAAAATCTCTGGCCAGAAAAGCTTGAATCAACCTTATTTAATTCTCTGAACACCGTCTCAGCCAAACACCATACTACCCTCACTTTCAGAAATTTTATTTTGATTCCAACGGTTTGGTGGTGTAGTTCATGTGCGGCTCTCTTGAATTAGATAGTTTATAAGATTGGAACTGATATGTAGTATAGAAATTTATGGGTGGAGTAGAGTATGCATGCAGAAACAAGCATGCAAATTGGAGATTTGATCAGTGGAGAAAGTACAAGTTTCTTGCTTAAACAATGTGATGAGGTATTTGGGAGGTTGTTATTAGTCTAATGTGCAGAAAAAGTGATTTTTCACACATCAAGCCATCAGACAATGGCACAAATGAGGCAGGATTAGGTCCAACAATATTATCAGCAGGCAAGAAAATTTGAGATTATAAGGGGTCAGAGAGTTGGAAATTGGGTCAGAATAGCATCCAATAGATCATAGACCAAGATTCCTATACAAAGATTGGGCCATAAACCAGAGCCCCAGTGAACAGAGATTGAGGAAATGAAAAGTAGAAGACAGCTGCCATTGATCTGGAGTCAAACTCCGCCAGCCCCCAGCAGAGTGGTATCAAAGAATGTGTGATATTTAATTCATTGCTCAGACATTTCCCAACCAATACCACTTCTGAGTAGAAAATTTTGAAATAAATCGTTGTAGAGTATTCAATTTCTCTAGGGGAATTGGCATCTTATGGAATGAAAGAGCTCACATCTTGCTGTGAATTCATCAGCTGTCAGCAACTTTTATTGTGATTTAGTTTCTTTATTTTTTGAATTTATCCCACTGCCATTAATATTGAAGTTAAGCAACAATGACAAATGCATAGCCAAGTGCACGAGACAGCAGCTCAGTGCCATCCGATTTATAAGCACTTCAGATTGGATGACATAAGATGGTATGAGTATATAAACCGATGGCGACATTTTCAGTACCCTGCGCACAATCAGAACTAAAGTTCTGTTTGTGAATCTGACCAAGAGGTGGGCAGCAGGAGATCTGGGTAAATCAACCTCTTTTCAAACTCTGCTGGATGTCGATCTGGTCACGTTTTGGACTTCAAAAGTGCCTGGCTCAACTTCTGTCTTACCGTTGTAAATCTTACTGAGATGTAAAACTGAAGAGACAACCTCCCCCATTTTCATACCTTCCAAATTGATCTGTGCTGTTGGATATATTTTTTCCTGTGCCAGAAGTGGAGATATGCAGTTATTGGCTCAGACCAGAGCTGTGCTGTTTGGTTGTTGCAAATAATGTGTCTCGACACACCAGCCATTCTCTTCCACATGTCCAGGCCACACCCTGGCTGAGATCTTCTGTTTCGTTGCTGTATACCTTGATATATCTTTCAGAACTGCTCTCTAAAGCTCACAATGGTGTTCAATGGCTTCAAATTTCCCAAGGGTTTCTTTGCAATGCCTGACCCTTCCACTGCCCTCTCTTCTGCGACTGGTTTGACATGTGCAAATATCGCAAATTCAAACCCTCCTAGGTATTGAGCACTGGTGCAGACAGCACCTGTCCGCCAGTCTAGTGGACATGGGAAGAAGAAACACAAAGGGAACACAGGCAAGGCCTTACTGCCATGAGGAACTGTATTTATTTTTCCTGCAGCGTAGCACTAAAGGTGTACTATCGCAATATTAGTGTACATTACAGAGAGCCTTAAACTGAAGTGGGAAAGCATGGGATGGACGAATGCAGGGCATGTGGATGGGCAGGATAGGCACAGAGATCGGTCCGCCCACCATCGGTCCGATCAGCCGTTCACATGAGGGGGGTGGGGGACCCCAATTTCAAATGACGTCAACTTCGGGGGTTGATCTACCAGCATTTTCCGTTGCCCACCTCGTGCATCTGATAATATCACGGTCAAAGCGAGTTTTTGCTCGCATTTTTCTGTCGTGCACATTTGCCATTGCCGCAATGTCATGTCCATCACCTATTTAAGCAGGAATATCGGCAGATATAGCATGACCATGATCCGTGTAGGACGATGTAGATGGATCAGTCGCATCTGAATCAGGAAGACAACAGAGTTTGATACCATGGGGAACGGCAACATCAAAACTACTGTTGTCTGGGGAGAACAAAGTGTTAATATTGTCAGCACTAAACTCAACACCTGTGTCCAAATACATACTGTTCTCTTTCAACAAGAAGTCAATTATTGTAGCTACATGGTTCTTACACATGAGAATAGGACCAAGGTTCTCTATGTTTTTTCTAGTTGGAACAGTATCGCTGCCGATAAAAAGTGTGCACATGGCTTGTACATCAGAGACATTGGGGAGCAGGAGGTCACGAACAGTGGGCGCATCTTGCGCAAATATGGCAACATTGCCTTGCAAGTATCTCTGGGAGGTGGATGGCTTGCTGCCTGCCAGGTCATGGCCTTTCTTTTTTGCTGTAGAGGTGTGTTATTTGAGTTGCATGAGATTGTGAAACCATCATCAAGTCAAATATAGAGGCATCATGAAACACCTTCTTCATGTTGGGAGGTAGCTCGTCTTGAGCATAGTACTGAAAGTTGGCCATAGAGTCTAATGGTTGCTTGTTGGATAACAAGTCTTTCTGACATGTGTGACACATTTTCATAGCACCCAGATGTTCCTTGTCTGTCAGAGTGTGATGATAAAGGATGGCATGGTTGTATGCGACAAGATTATATGTAGTTGGTAAACACCGTTGCAGCAAGTTAGGGTTGTGCAGGAGGGAAAGAATGAAGCCCTTTGGATCCGCCAGACCCACCTCTCGCTTTTGCTTGGTCTGTCCACAAACCATGCATAGCACCGGCAATCAATGGGATCCAAGCAAGTCTGCCAATCATCAATGATATCATTATGTTCTCTGGTCATGGCCATGTACAGAAAAGCAGTGCAATTGTCAGATACAGCCTTATCAAGAAGGTTTTTGTGATATTCAGCATGTTCATGGCATTGTATGGACTTTGCAGCAGCAAGAACAGCGAGTGAGGATGTAGAAGGCAGAGGAGCAGTAGCACAACAGGAGGTGCATGAAATGGTGTTAGCATTACGCTGATTGTCTAGGTCAGAAGAGGACAATAGAGAATGTTTATTGGCCTGGTACACAGTGTGACAGCAAAATAATCATGAATGAAAATGTATGTATATAGCTTTGTTTCTCATAATTCAAGTGTTTAAATCAACTTGCTGCGGGCTAAATAGGGAGAATTGACCACATCCAGCAGGACCCGGGATCTTCCAGATTTTTGATTCATTAGCATGTTGGGTACTGTACGGAAATGTAGGGAGGCAATGGTCATGGTCACGATGAGGTCTGTTGCGTTGCCTAAATTCCTATGGGTCACGGTCACGGTGAGGTCCGTTGCCTTCAAAAAAATTGTGACATAGTGGGAAAAATAAAAATAAAAATAATCGTGTAGGATAAATGAATAAAAGACAAGCTATGCCATTAGATTAGCCCATAAAAGAACAGAACTCCTTGGAAAAGCAATTTACAGTGGGTTTTTGGCCTAGAAAATTCACCCTCCGTTGCCTTTTTTGGCAATGGTCCTGGTCACGATAGTGTTCGTTGCCTAAAAAAATAGGCAATGGACATGTCACGGTCCTGGGGGCCATTGCCTCCCTACATGTCCGTACAGTACTGAGAGTAGGGACAATGCTATTTCTGAGGCTCATAATAGTCTCTTGGGATTATGTCTCATCTAGGACTCCTGTTTCCCAGCCATTCTGGCCATAATATATATATTTTTGAAGTGTGCCATAGGACATTTGGCCGTGGGAAAGCATTTGTAAGCGGATTACATAAGGGTGCAAGATTCTCATGCTCTCTGTTCCAAGCGAGAGTTAGATAAGCAGCAACAATCAAGTCAGATGGCATGTCAGGTGACAGTATGGTTACAATCATGACTCAGCCAAAATTTTGTGGCAGGACAGACATATATGAATCTGAGACCTGGTACCGTAATTACAGAACCAAGGATACATACACAGGTGGGGCAGTCATATAGACCACCATAGACAATGATAGACATCCAAGCCCCAGCCACGTCTATATAGCATTTTGTTCTTTCCTGATGTGTATCGCACGGAACACCGGTCTTCAATGGATGCAGTGCTTGTCACATCCCCACTGCCAGAGTTGGTTGTGATTGCAGCTAGACACTGAGTGTACCAGAAGTTGAGATGGATGCAAGAAAGTCCCTCTGCGCATGCTAGATGAATCAGATGTTAAACATACTGTACTATTATGTTCAATTCGACAGGGGGTGTGATGTGTGACTCCCTCAACCAATTTGACAGTTCGACAACCACCGAAATTTTGCATGACAAAACCGAAAATTTTCGACAATCAACACAAAGGTTTGGCAAATTCGACCTTTTTGGCAAACCCCCGTTGGAATGAACCACCAGGTGGTTTCGACAAACCCCTCCATGGTGCGTGACCATGTACCAAATTTGACAGGGGGTGAGTGACATGTGACTGTTGAATTGAATGTAATAGTACAGTATTTGGAGAAAGAACAACATGACACTGACTGTCTGCCCATGCAATATCATCCCCCCCACACTGGCCACATCAGTAAAACTACACGGTTGTCTTTGATGTCTTTGGTCTTTGAAAGGCATATTAGTCTTTGAGGGAGCATCTTGCATCTTTGAACCACGTCTTGGAGCATCTTAGTCTTGGGAGCGACGTCTTAGGTCTTTGGGAATCATCTTGTTGGAATTTCTGAATTTAAATCCTATTCTGTCACAGAATGAGAAATTAAAGTACA